>JAOUQT010174208.1:0-18250 GCA_025769995.1 Xyliphius kryptos
ATATGTACACTGTATGAGCAAAACTATTGGGACAGTTTCATATTACACCTTTTGTTTGTACGTCCCACGTTTACGTTTGCTTTAAATTTTTTTGCAAATCTAGCGACTTTTTATGGTGTTATTGGAAACTTTTGTAGACTCTGAACACACTTCAGTTGCTGTCCTCTGATGATTAAGAAAACTAAAAAAAGAAAAAACCTAAAGCAAGAAAGAAAAAAATAAATAAATAAATAAAATAAATAAAAACTAAAAAGTACCTCAGCCAAAGTGTCTCTTTCTTTTAAGTTCACTTTGCCGGTCCCAAGCCCGGATAAAGGAGGAGGATTGAACATAGAGTAGCAGTTCCTGCTAACTGCTACTCTTATACTAACATTTAACAACACAGCCAAAATAAAAAAAACTATTTATGTAATTTACATAAAAAATAAATTATGTCTCTTTAATACAAATCATCAAAGTCATGTAGTTATTTTGAGAAATGACTGCCTATTTCAAAGGCAACATATGTTGTTCATTTGTAGTTCTAACATATTTAGGGTGTTTTTTTTCTCTCCCAACATTATTCCTTTACAGCTTCAAAAGCATGTATTATGCAAATTATGTGATGTGAGGGCGTGAGGGCGAAAGCAAACTCAAAACTCAGAAATAACGGTCCAAACTGTCGGTTTAATGATCGACTCCGCATAAACTAAAACACAGCAAAGCTTGCCAACGAAGAAGATCCGCTTCCAAACTGTCGCCTCTGAGCGACGGAAAAACCAGGAGCGGCGGGAACTTGAAACAAAAAATCGTGACGGAGTCCTGATCCCCAGGAATGCCGGCAGACGAGCAGGTGGAGCGTCACAGAAGAACGGCGGCTGCATGGAGGCAGGCGTGTGTTGAACACACACAGAAGAGGACAGAGTCCTACCGAGCAGGTGTACACAATAACTGTACCTAACATTCGAGACACGTACCAACACACCCGAACCGGTACCCCAAGTCCTTAAATACCCCCCCCGAGAGGGCGTGTCTCCGCTGCCGGAAATGAATAGTAACCAAAACCCTACAATTCAGGTGACGCACCTCGCGTCATCCAACGTGATGACGCCGGAGACGTCACAGTGATTACACTCACTCACACACGGGGCAATTTAGAGAAGTCCATTTACCTTGAATCCAAATTTTTGGACTGTGGGAGGAAACCTGAGAACTCGCGCTGACACAGGGAAACAGGAAAACTTCACCAAGATCTGTTGGTGGAACGAAAACAAGGAGATAAAACAAAAGTCCTGATAATGTGACAGAAAGAAACCAATAACAAAAGGGAACAGTTAATTAACAAAAACAGGATACAACCTAGGAACATTATAAGTTAATTAACTGAAAATAATAAATAAAACAGGTAAGGGCCGCCGAACGCTCCTGATGTAACCATTGTAGCCAACCACATTTATTCCTTGTTCCTATTTTGTTTACACTATGGCTGGAGAGCAGTGTATTTGTGTTTTTTACTTCTTACAGATATAGAACTTAATTCTATTAGGCATCTCTGGGTCAGTGCCTCCATCAATTTGTGGCAACTGCAAAATAAACTATTCTATTCACATGAGACAATATTACTGCAGAACGATTACCTAGTGGAATGTAAGCTATAATAACTTGCTGCGGATCTGAAGGCTGGACTTCCATTGTGCTACAGATGCTTAGATAGGTGCAGATAGATTTCTTTTATAATGTGGCCACTTATTATATGTGTGTCACGGCCGGCACTTGGAATGAGGCGAAAACCACAAGGTAATAAGAGTCACTTATTTAATGTAGAAAATTTGCTGAGACAAAGAAAAACACTAAGCGCCAAGCGCTACTGGAAAAGCGATCCCACAGGACGGGTAACCGAGTTGCCGACGTCCTAAGTCCAAACGGGTGGTAGCAACAAAACTGGATGCTCACTGTAAAAAGAGAAGCGACAAGGTGATAGAGAACACAAGTGCGTGTAACGCTGAGGAAACACAAGGAACAGAGAGAAGGCAGGCCCTATAAATAGGAGCAGGAGCTATCAACCTAAATGAGACAAACATGGTAACAATTAGAACTTAGGAGAGAGAGAGCGAGAAGGGTAAGGGAATGATAATGAGGTAGAGGTGGAAGCCGTAGGTGTGACAAATTAGTTAAAACAATTATTATTTATTGTTGTAACACCGGCCTGCCGGTACCCAAACGAGTGCTCACCCGAGCACAGAAGAGCCAGAAAAACAAAACTAAGACCTATCAGGCCTTACAGTGTGTGCCAGTTGGAAGCTATGCAAACTTTTTCATCAATGATAAACAAAATAAAAATCAAATAACCTTATTCCATATTAAAACAAAATTGCGCTACTGCCAGTCAAGACTACATTAAACAGCAAGTGACCAGCTGATTGGTTTATTTAATATTACACCCAAAACACAACAATGACTAATTAAGAAAATTAGTACATGCTTTATTTTTCTGCCCTGATTCAAGCTGCATAGTGGGCGGTTGACGGCTCGCTGAAGACTATGGATCATTCTCTTCCGCTTAATCCTCTACTAGGGTTGCAGTGGGGCTCCCCATGCCCATTCAGATAACGTCTCAGGCAAATACACCCAAAACAGGGCGCCAGTATATTGCTGGGCACACATTCACTAACACTCTCACACACACAGGGTATAGGGGCAATTTAGAGCAGCCAATTTACCTTGAATCCATGTTTTTGGACTGTGGAAGATTTGGAATCAAACCTGTATTAATTGCCGGTCCTGTCCTGTCTACGCCTCGTCATTAATTGGTCCTTGTTTTAGTTTAGTGTCGTGTCATTATCTTCAGCTGGGTTTATTCCGTAACGTGTCTCATCTGCCATTTATTTAAACGCCTTTCCCCTGTTCGATTTTGTCGCAGCGTCATATAAGCTACTCTGTTTTTGTGTGTGTAGTTTCACGTTGTCTCTGCATTAAAAACCCTGTAGTTTTTTACACTTTTGGACTGATTGTTAGTTTTTGGCACAACAAGGACGGTTCCTGATCATGACATACACTATGGGTTTGTGCGATGCTGCATGTCCATTTATGTTTCACAAGCAGGGTAATATATGCAAGTATTATAAGTAAAAAAAATAAATAATTCATGAGTGCTTTGTTATGATGGGGAGTGTAGGACCCAAAGATGCAGAGACACAAAGAGTAAATTATAAAGGTATTTTATTAAGGACAACTAAAATCCAAAACTGAAAGCAATAACTCAATCTGCGCGAGTCTCGGGCCGCGGTAGTGCTGAATACACCCACCATACTAAGCCACAGCGCCTTGAGACTTAGCGAGGAAGAACGCGGTTACTGCATGCCCAAATAGGGGCGTGACTTCCGCCTGCAGCGAACCTGAACGAAAAAAGCCGAGAGCGAAAGGGGCAGGGCTCGCGCTATTTTAAAGCGCCTTGACTCTAGCCGTGGGAATCTGAAAAGGGAAAAAACACAAAATGAGAACACAGACCACAGCGGTAAGATAAACACAAACAGCTTTCCCTGCAATCGCTAATACCATACGGCTTCCCAGCCGTACCTATCCCACCGCTCTAAACGCGCCGGGACATTACCCACTGACCCTGACGTAGGACCGCAACGTTCCAGAGCCGCCGTGTGGATGGGTGAGCTGAACTGACGGTGCAACGCCTTCCAGTGGGAGAACGCTCTATAAATAGAGCGCAACCAGCTGAAGGCACTCACCGTTGATTAAACCTCCCCTTATTAGAACCCTGACGGTTCCTGGCTCTGTAAGATCTGCGCCGCTGGGAAACGCTGTGAAATTCTCCAGCGGACGCAGACCTCCTTACATGCTTATTCTTTAACACAGAAAGCCTTTCTGTTCTTGTTTGTGTCTTAAAAGCTTAACAGCTTGAATTTGTCAGTCATGCTGACTTTACAAGAGAGTTTGGTTGTTAATTTTTTGGTGCTGGGAACCATTCTGACACTGAAACTGTCAATATGTCTAAATCGATCACTGAAGAGAACATAACAAATTTGTCAGTGTATTTAACTTTTTGGACCCTCTAGCGACATATTTTTGTAAAAAGGGAATAGCAACAAACCTAGCAACATTTTCTGGTGTTATTGGATACATTTGGAGACAAACATATTGTTCAGTTTCTGTCCTCAGTGAGCAGCATGTTCTGCCATGAGCACCGTTTCACAACACTCTCAGTGCTCAACCATACGGAGCAGACCTGCATCGCTCCATGCCCACACAGTAAGTAAACTGCAAATGCCAGAGGCTGCCGCTGACCCGATCTTCTAATTATAGTGTGAGATTTATTTGTATTTATGTATTTATGTTGTATATAATTGTATGCATCTTTAACATGTTTTATAATTGTTCTAACATATTTATGGTGTTTTTTACTCTTATTTGTTCTTGTCCCAGGAAAAAAATGTTTTACTGTTTATTTCTTAAACATGCAAATTAACCATTGACGTCATTTAACAACTTCTAGCTACTTTTGGGACAGCAAATAGCTACTTTCTTTATTAAGGAGTTGGCAACAATGGAAACGCTTATCTCTGTTGTTTGTAAGCTTTGCTGTCCCCTTAGTGTTTGTCCAGAGGCATCCCATTTTTTGCTGCCAATCAAGATCACTACCATTACCAGCATGCCCAAGCAACCTATTTACATGTATCTTTTTGTTGTTATACAAACCGGATTCCAAAAAAGTTGGGAAACTAAACAAATTGGGAATAAAAACTGAATGCAATGATGTGGAGGAGCCAACATCTAATCTTTTATTCAAAATAGAACACAAACCACAGATCGACAGTTTAAACTGAGAAAATTTTCATTTTAAGGGAAAAATGTGTTGTTTCAAAATTTCATGGCATCAACAAATCCCAAAAAAAGTTGGGACAAGGCCATTTTTACCACTGTGTGGCATCCCCCCTTCGTCTTACAGCACTCAACAATCGTCTTGGGCCTTCTTTGTCGCACCTTCCGCTTTATGATGTGCCAAATGTTCTCTATAGGTGAAAGATCTGGACTGCAGGCTGGCCATTTGAGTATCTGGATCCTTCTCCTACGTAGCCATGATGATGTGATTGCTGCAGAATGTGATCTGGCATTGACTTGTTAAAAAATGCAGGGTCTTCCCTGAAAGAGATGACGTCTAGATGGGAGCATATATTGTTCTAGAACCTGAACATAGTTCTCTGCATTAATGGTGCCTTTCCAGACATGCAAGCTGTCCCTGCCACAAGCACTCATGCAGCCTCATACCATCAGTGATGCCGGCTTCTGAACGGAGCGTTGATAACAACTTGGGTAATCCTCGTCCTCTCTGGTCTGGATGACATGGCGTCCTACTGTTCCATAAAGAACTTCAAATTGTGACTCATCTGACCACAGAACAGTCTTCCATTTTGCCACACTCCATTTTAAAGGACCCCTGGCCAGTATTCATTCTGTTATTTCCTTAACAGTGGCATTCCTGTTTGAGGTGCAGTGATGTTTAAGAACCCGGAGATCACGAGAATGAGCCTTGACCCTAACGCACAGCGATTGTTCCAGATTCTCTGAATCTTTTGATGATCTTATGCACGGTTGATGATGATAATTTAAAAGTCTTTGCTATTTTATGCTGGGTAACACTATTCTGGTATTGCTGCGTAACAATGGTGCAATTGGTGATCCTCTTACCATCTTGGCTTCAGAGAGACACTGACACTCTGAGAAGCTCTTTTTATACCCAATCATGTTGTCAGTTGATCTAATTAGTGTGAATTGGTCTTTTAGCTGTTCGTTATATGCTCAATTTCCTTTTTACAGCCACTTATTGCTATTTGTCCCAACGTTTTTGGGAGTTGTTGACAGTGTGAAATTTAGAATCAACATATTTCTCCTTAAAAATGTTACATTTACTCAGATTAAACTTTTGATCTGTCATCTATGTTCTATTAAAAATAAAATATTGACACTTGCCATCTCCACATCATTGCAATCAGTTTTTATTCACAATTTGTTTAGTGTCCCAACTTTTCTGGAATCCGGTTTGTACATTGGAGATACGAATTGCTCCTGTTTGGATAGACTGTAAACTATGAGCTTCCTCAGAAAAACTATGGATTAGAATCATGGATGGATAACACAAATAGTGTGAGAGTAAAAATGCTTAGGTTTAAGGGGCATTGGGTAAGATTTATCGACATCTAGTGGTGAGCTTACAGATTGCAACCACCTCACCTGCACATTATGTCAGTCATGTTGACACAATGCTTCGATAAACATCACTGATCACTGCCACCTAACCAGCTTGGCAAGTAAAATGAAGACCTACTGTCCCAGATATAAAACCTATACATAAACCTATGTATAAAGCCCATTTAAGGATAAAAAAAATACTTTTTTCTGACTTTACTTATCTGAAGTTCTCACCTGCTCCAGTTGATCACTTGCTGCATTTTCTGCAGGGCCCTCAGCATGCAACTTGTGGAGACCATTTCGGTCACTCTGCCCATCGATTACTGCCTCTTTCCCATCATGAACATCCTGCCCTCGCAAGCGATTCAGCTCACAGTCATAT
Organism: Xyliphius kryptos; assembly: GCA_025769995.1. Lineage (NCBI taxonomy): Eukaryota > Metazoa > Chordata > Actinopteri > Siluriformes > Aspredinidae > Xyliphius > Xyliphius kryptos. Next base: position 6,560 of record JAOUQT010174208.1, read on the forward strand.
CGCTCCTGAAAAGCTGGGAAAAGGTACATACACATAGACATAACTACTTATTCCTGCATTGACAGCTCACTTCATACTAATATCCATAACACACAGCATTCTGCTGAGCTGCAGAAAACAGGTTATTATGAGCTTCGAACTAAATTACAAAAAATCATTTGGGGAAAATTGCTCAATGTTTGGACTGAAAAACGACTTGATTTGGGTTGTAATTAAACCTATTTAAACCATCAGATACAATGGGCTTCCAGATATTCCACTGGGATGATTGCTTTACCTGTTAGCTGTTTCTGCAGGGCAGAGTTTTCAGCCTGAAGGCGCAAAAGCTCTCCATCTGTGGGACCAGACGCAGAGCTTGGGGAAGAAACTTGGAGACCCCTCCCCTCTCGCAGGCTCTGATTCTCTGATTCCAACTGCTCGATCTGAGAGCATAGCTGTCAAACAAAACCTATAGTTAATTAGGTATAGTACCAGTTCAATCATTTTACCATGCTAATTTTTATATTGGGATTAAACTACAACGTGGTATTTTTGTATACAACATCTCTGTTTATAATCCAACCAGTTCTACAGGGTATGACACCTCGAAAAGTCACTACTTTTTTAAATAATTAAAAACTGGAGACAGGAGGTTTCAGAAAACACTTATGTCACACTTATTTTATGTAAGTGTATAATAATTCACCCAAATGCAGCAATATATTAAACATTAAAGCTGGATAGGATATTAAACACTAAATTTCATTTTATTATTACATTTAACATTCTGTAAATAGCAGTTTGTCAATAACCTAAAATAGGAGCAATTTCTAATATGAATGTTGCAGCAATTTTTAAATCTTATGCTATTTAATAAAAAAAGAAAGAAGTAAACAGTCAATGAGAAATGAAGTTATGACAAATTGTGTAGCTTCTAATGATGGTTACATTAATACTCCTCCAAAAGTCTGTTTAAACCTCAGCAAAAAAAGTGTGTGTGTGTGTGTGTGTGTGTTCTCAGCACCTTGGACAGCTCTTGCATGAGGGTGCTGTTCTGCAGTCTGAAATCCTCCTCCTGGCTGTGCAGTTTCCCCTGAAGCATCTCATTCTCACTCAGCAGCGCATCCACTTCCTGAAAGATTAATCATACATACAATACAAACAATGCACATCATCCGTTTATTACGTGACACAACAGTGTGTCCAAAAGGACCAGATACATTATCGTTCATTTATTCATTATGTTCAATCCTCCACGAGGGTCACCCAATCTATCGCTGGGCACACACTCACTCACATAGACTACAGGGGCAATTTAGAGCAGTCAATTTACCTTTAATCCATTTTTTTGGACTTGTGGGAAGAAACACACACAGGAACAGGAAGAACATGGGATTCGAACCTGGATCCCCAGCACCGAGAGAAGAACATGCTAACTACTAAGTCACCATAAGATTTAGGCATCAAGCCTTCTGCTTTGTAATAAAACTAATACATGTTTTACTAATAAAGAATTCACACACAACCTTACCTGAGCTTTCTTGCTTTTATTAAGTGCCTGCAATCAGAAGAAACAGGATTATAATAACTAATAAATTAAACCCATTGTGCCTTCAAGGAAACGAACCATATCAGTAACAAAAACATTTCAGATTCAGAAAACTATTTAACTCAGTGGGAAACTGTAAGTAGGAAAGTAGAAATGAGATAAAAGAATATATTTGCATCCTTGATATAAGTATGCAACCCCCTAATCTCCACACCAAACACTCTGTACATGGTTAGCTATTATGAAATTGGGAGGCACTGTAACTGACGCAGTCCAGACACCTTATTAGTAATAGCTGTATAAAAAACATCTCTAGCAAGTCAAAAACAATCATTAATGTATGATGCTTTTAGCAATGCCCAGAAATCACCACTTTTTTCAAAATAGACATTCATTTCATAAACTTGAAATAATGAAAAAATCAATTAATTTAAAGCGCAAGCTTAGCTTAAAACTAATATAGTTATGTAGACAGTATGGAGAAGGCAAAGAACCTAAAGGAACGATGTTTGTCTTCGAGCTGAAGCTATTAAAAAGCTTAGGACAAAAGAAATTTACAATTATTTACCTTTTGTGCTTTAATGCAATCTTTTTCCAAGGTCAGAGTTTTCTGGCGAACATTGTTGAGTTCTGCAAAACAGAGTTAATGATCTGTAAGTAATCAGAACTGAGCTGTACATAGTTTCATTCAGACAATGAATAATGAGGGATTTGTCCATTAAAGTTTTTTTTAACGTTTTGAAGTCTGTAACATTAGTTATAGGTGAGTGAGCATACTCTAGCGTTTAGGGTGTTGGGATTTCGATCTGAAGGTTGGGGGGATGAGATAAATACTAATACTTGCTTGAGCAAGTCTCCACACAGTCATTGCTCCAGGAGTACTATATAATAGCTGACACAGGGTTCTAAAAATTAGGTTTGGACAGTTGTAAGTCCCCTTGGATAAAAGTGTATGCTTAGTGGCAATGTAATGTAATGTAATTGAAATGTAAAACATGACAAATCGGATGCAATCAGACAAATCTCTGAATACGCAAAAGCCAGTTTGTAATGCTCACTGGTTATAGACGGCAGGATGGTAAATTCTAGAGAGGGAAATGGGGTACTTTGTACTTTACAGTCAAACAATAATCACCAGGTAAAAGAGAAATTAAAAACTTCTGCTGTCTTAGTAACTGCGTCTGCCTATGAAAATTTGCTGAAATGAAAAGTGCACCTCCCTTAACGTGAACTAACATGAGCAGCTGATGCTTACTGTTAAGTTACTAGTTAAAGATCTGTCAAACTTATCTGCCACCGTGAGCCCTTCATGAGAGTAACAGCAGCTGTTTATAAGGAATTATGATACTTGTGGACACAGACATACACAAGCTACATTAATATACAAATTCTTAAAAAGTAAAACTACTAAGTTTTACTGTACCAGCATGTTTATACAGATGTAATTATAGGGCAGTTTTTACCTGCAGTGTTTTTTCGCAAGTCATCCGAAAGCTGATAGTTTTGCGTTCGCAACTCCAGAAGCTGAGCCTGTTAAACAAAACCAATTGTACAACTTTAACACATAAGTTTACCACAAAACAGTATTTACATATAAACACATCCAAATAGTATGCTTTATTTATTTGTATTTCATTTGTTTGATGTGTATGTGTACAGTAAGATGCCATCAATTACCACACATCATGTTAATTAGATGTGAACAGTATAAACCCAACATTATCATTAAGGCTCCGCTTAAGTTTTTCCCCCCACAATTTTGAAACACTATCTGGTTGTTCTGGTTTTGTCTCATTGTTAAAAAAAAATCCAGATTATGTGAGACAGGAAGTCTTAATGTCTGGGATCATTTATCAACCTGACCATGGCTTACCATCTAAAGTAAAAGCAGCATGTTAGGATTCCAGAATGAAAGATAATGGCTTGCTAATGATTAATGATTGATAATTGCTACAGAAATCAGCTCATAGTCTCCTTAATAATAATACATTTTATTAATATTTTATTTACATTTCAAGGGAACCTCAAAGTGCTACATCATGGTTGACATTAAAAACAATTAAAAATTTAAAAGGAAAAAGTAGTAACAAGGCGGCACGGCGGCTTAGTTGTTAGCCTGTACGCCACTCAGCACTGGGGATTCCAGGTTTCAATCCCTGTTGTGGGTGGAGTTTCCATGTTCTCAGGTTTTCTCCTACAGTCCAAAAAGGTGAATTGACTGCACTAAATTGCCCCATATAGTCTCTGTATGTATGTATATGTGTGTGTGTGTGTGTGTGTGTGTGTCCATCGATAGATTGGCACCCTGTCCTAAGTGTATTTGTCCAGTGAGATGTTCTTCCCTGGATGGGCATGGGGAACCCCTAGTAAAAGATCAAGTGGAAGATAATAAATGGATGAATGAGTAAAAGAAGTAGTAAAACAATAAAACAAATAAAAAAATGCAAAAACATGTCCCTAAAAACCTTTTTTGTACAGGAACATTTTAAATAGATTTTTTTCTCTGTGGTGCTCTAAGGAAGTCTGTGAGAGTAATCCATAGACGTGGGGCAACAACTTGAAAAGCCCAGTCTCCCATGGTCCGATGTTTGGTCCGGGGCTGTGGTAGGTAGCAGGAATTAGTTGAACGGAGGTGTCTAGAGGTATTGTATGAAATTGGAAGCTCTTTGAGGTAGAGCGGGGCGTTGCCGTGAAGGCAATGGTGTGTGAGCGGACAGATTCTGTACAGGATGCAAGTGTAGAGTTTGGATACATACGTTATGAACACAGAACAAACAAAAACAACAAACAAGTGTCCATAGTTAAACACTTGTGTATGTTAGGTACTCATGAAAACGAGAAGGTCTGTTGCCTGACTAAATACTTAATCCTGAAAAGACATAATCAATTTTGTGTAATGATTTTGAGTGGTGTCATGTCCTAATAATTTTTAATTAATTAGAATGTTGCAGTGTGCATAAAGAACTAAACAATTACCTCCAAAAAAATCATTATATTCAATAATGTTATAGATTTCAGCGCAATACACTCCAAGCAGAGTGAATCCACGTGTTCAGGTCCACATGGGGTTTGGTAGCCCAGTGGTTAAGAGTGTTGGGCTAGCAATCTAAGGGTTGTGGGTTCAAATCCAAGATACACTACAGTTTCCAATGTGGGTCCTTAAGCAAGACCCTTAACCCTCATTGCTCCAGGGATTCTGTATGTGACCCTATGTATTAAATAAATGTTTTGAACACAGCTGAACAGTTTGAAAGACCTTTTTCCTGTGTCACATTACTAGCATTTATTACCATTCACAAAATGTAATACTATTAAATCAATGGTGCATTGTCAAAGAGAAGTACAGACTGCCATACCGACTGATAACTGGGGGCTTTACTTTCTAAGACTGTAATCCAGGTCAAGGACTTCGGGATGAACATGACATTCAACTTTCTTGATCTGACTTAAGTCATGAGACTGTGAGAACAAAAGTTTTGCTTTCATACCACATTAAAGCTTTTACATTGGAGAGAAGGGCAAGTTATGGTTACGGGCATCACAGCTCATGATATTCAGTCTGTGGTTATCACAGCACATCATTTCATATATTTATATTCATATTACTGTAAAGGTTATTGGTATGTAGACATATAAAATGCCTTGTCAATTCCATATCATTTCTGTCTCTCCTTGAATTAAGAGATAGGGGCCAATGCGACTGGTCATGCCGCCAACTATAATAATCGTTTTTATGAGTTATGGTGATAGATGTTAGATGTTTCTGCCCAATATGCGTTACCACGTTCTTAATATTTCCAAAAACATACTTTACAACCACTGTACAATTAACCATGTTTGATCTGCACTGCTCCAATGCTGCGGTCAGGCCCAGTAACCGAAAATCTTTCCACATGGTTGATTGAATAAAACAGTGGACCGTACCGAACAGTTCGTAAACAACAGTGTACCCTTACACCCTAATATATATATTTTACACGTGTAACAATGGGACTGATTAAAACACCAGGATTCAATTATTAGCATACATGTGATACTTCTATCCATATACAGTACTTTTGTGATGTCACGTTCATTTCAGAGCATCAACAAATTTCCTTTGGGAGAATAACAAGTATTTACATCGGTAAAATAATAAATAGGTAAAAAAAAATCTAATTAAAAAAAAAAAAAACACACACAACAATGGTCCAAAACACACCAGAAGGATTTATTACAAGAAGTAGGGACCAGGAAAGCTCAAGGAATGGTAACTGTCAAACCAATGAAATATTTATGGAGGTTCTAAAAGACACAGATGATTAGATAAGATGAATATTCAATGATATTTTAAGATGTTCCTTAGAATATTATGAAAACGTGCTGGGAAGCAAAAATCACCTGATTTTGCCCTGCAGCACAAGTGCAAATAGGTCTTACTGCTAAAAAGGGTCACGTATTAAATAATACAATACAACTTTGACCTCAAAGTAGTTTAAGGGTAGTTTAGAGTGTGGTGGCTCAGTGGTTAGGGTATCAATCTGGACGGTGTTGGTTTCAGTTCCCAGATCACTGAAGTGGGTCCTTGAGCAAGACCCCTAACACTCATTACTCAAGGGGTCTGTATGGTCAACTCTGTGCTCTGACCAAGTTAGGACACTTTAAACTAAATAATAAACATTGCATTGCACACTGCAAAACTTATTAATTCTCACCTACAGTTTGAGTGGCAATGCTTTGATTTTATGACCAATTAATCAAAAAGAGAATGGGCAAAAACGCACTACAGGTGTCTTAAGCAAATAAAACTATATGTTAGTGCACAATGTTCTTACTCAGAAGTTCTATATTGTCTAATGTGCAGTGAGACAATATCAATTCAGTTAGGACTACCTCTGATAAGGTAATGGAAACATTTGGGAGATTAATCTTGCAAGCCTTGAACGAAACTGGATCTTGTCTCAGCAAGATGAGTTTCACTTCAAGGGCTGTGTCCCAAACCTATGCAGTAAACTGTATTTAGGACACAGCTTGCATTTAATGCCTGGCGATTTGAACTATAATACACTTGACAGTTGTTTGGCTGAAGCGGAATATTATCTTTGAGAAATAAAACAGTTATGGGATATATACAGATTATATACAGTAAGTTTAAAAACGACGTGACACTGTTAGCTGACGTAATATGACATGCTAACTGGTAATTATATAGAACCCTATTATTGTCCCCCCTTAAAAACATAGAACGCCTGTGGAAATTATTTTTAAATGTTGCCAGAATAAACGAGCCTTAAAATAACAGGTCATCCTGCCACGAAACAGGATGTCAGGATGTTTTCTATCTTTAAAGGAACTTACTAGCTCGTTAGCGTTAGCTCGCTAAGTGACGCCTCCCTCTAAAAGCATAGCGTAGCGTTATAACCTGTTTCTTTAAAACACGCCAATAAATAGTATTCAGCACATAATTACGGATTTAAGAATCTTCTTTAACATTGAATAGATGAAAAATATTTCCAAAATACGCAACAATCACCTGCATACGGTGAAACTCCTCTTCTGATAGTGCTTGCGCCATCTTCACACTGGAAACAGCTTCACTTGTTCAATCTCAAACCCCCCGCTAACCGCTACATAAGTGCACTACCTAGGGTACATGATGAGTTTATTTACGCCATAATGTTGTGTCCTTTTATTTTAGTCAACCGTTATTTGAGGTTAGGCCACAAGAGGTCCTCGATGTATTTGATAAAAGGAGAATATCATAAAAAAGTTGATTTATTTCAGTAATTCCATTCAAAAAGTGAAACTTGTATATCATATTCATTCGTTACACACAGACATGTATGTCAAATGTTAATTTTTTTAATGGTTTTAATTGACAACTAATGAAAATCCCAAATTCAGGATCTCACAAAATCAGAATATTGTGTAAAGGTTGAATATTGATGACACCTGGGGTCACATTCTAATCATCTAATGAACTCAAAACACCTAAAAAGGCCTTTAAATCCTGACACAATCATGGGGAAGACCATTGACTTGACAGCTGTCCAAAAGATAACCATCGACACCTTGCACGAGGAGCGCAATGAGACCCAAAAGCTCATTGCTAAAGAGGCGGCCTGTTCACAGAGCTCTGTGTCCAAGTATATTAATAGAGAGGGGAAGGGAAGGAAAATAAATAGGAATGAGGGCACTCTGGAGAAAATTGTGAAACAAAAGCCATTCAAAAATGTAAAGGATATTTCCAACAAGTGGACTAAAGGCAAAAAGGACTGGATGGCTGCGAGTGCTCCAAAGTCCTTTTTTTTGTATTGGTCTTAAGTATTATTCTAACTTTCTGAGATCCTGAATTTGCGATTTTCATTAGTTGTCAATCATAATCATCAAAATTAAAAGAAATAATAATTTGAAATATTTTTATTTGCCTAATGAGTTAATATAATATAAAAGTTTCACTTTTTGAATGCAATTGCGGAAATAAATAAACTTTTTCATGCTGTTCTAATTTTATTTTCAGCACCTGTATAGATGTTAGATTGGGATAATTTAGGAGTCGTTTCGACAAATACTATTCACATCTCGTGTTTAAATTCAAAACACATGCGAAAAGAAACAAAAACTAAGAAGTTGATGTTTGTACATTAAATTAATGAAAAATGATGGAATAGACTTATACTGTAGATTTGACGTAGGCTATAAATTTAGTCCTAGGAGTCTTTTTTTTCATCAACAATCTATAAGCTTGTTATTTTTAGTTAATTTACAATTCCAAAGAACTAAAAACAGCATGGTAGTTTGCACACTGATTTTTCCTACGCAGACTAGACAATTTCGCAGTTTGCATTTTCGTTTTTTGTCTAAGTGAGTTTTCTTCCCACAGCCCAAAAGCATGCAGTCAGAAAAAATAGATTCCATTTGTTAAAACCATGACACCTTGCAAAATGTTGTGAGCTCTTGCACCCTCTCCTTTTTAAACTTCTCTGTGAAAGTTTGATATAAAATGTGAAGGTGGTGTTATATTTAAAGTAAATTGTACATTAAAGTCTTTATAATTTCTGCTGCAACAGACAAATGTAAATATTATTAAAAATTTACCAAAACGTATAAGACCAGTCTAACTGTCTTTGGTGTATACTGTAAGTGAAGACACATGCAGCACCACTATAGAATAAAGCATACATTCAACCACAGAGCTGTGAAAAGCTCTTAAGTGAGGAGGAAATGGTGGCCTGCCTCAAGTTGTTCCTCTAACATTCAGTTAAAGTTGCTAAAAGAACGGTTTAAAAAAACTGACTTTCCATTTAGTATTTTTATTTAGATATGAGTGGTTGCTTCTTAGGCACACTGTCTTAGCTTGCCAGTTGTCGGACAGACCACATTTTGATCAAAAGATAAAATGTTCACTTAGCAGTATTTTTGTTAAAGCTTGGTATATGCTGATGATGGAGATAACCTCAAAATAGTACACTCAAATAACAAAAATACATATAGCATATGTATCCTGTTAGCTGCAAGAAAAAAAACTAGTTTTCTGAACTTTGTGTTCCTGCGTGTTTCTTCTTCACCTCCTTTTTTCCCGCCAAACCATTGGATACGCATGATGGAGCCCCACCCTCTTTTGTTTCCTAACATGGCAACTGCTTCACATGAAACAACAATTTCTTCAATGTTCTACAAATTACAGTTAACAGTTTGTAACAGTTTGTTTCTATCAGTCGCAAATTTCAGGAAAAATGTCATTAACCAAACTGTTGCTCTGGGACCTGGTAACATGGCTTTAACCTTTGTTTGTCCACATTGGGATACCTTCGGAGACGTGCTATCTGTTATAAGCATAAGCTGTTATAAACTATAAGCATAGTTATACATTCTGCTCAACAATACAACTACAGAAATACTTCTGGAGTTTATGGTGGTGAGACAGGGATAGAGCTCAATTATGCACCGTATGCTACACTGTGGGTTGGCTAGTTTACAATAATGTACAACCTCGACTGCCGTATTTATTTATTATAAAATGAAGCATTCTGGTCATTAAATCTGAGCTGTTTGTAAAGAATCCCTCTGATATATCTAATTAATCTATTCGTATCAATGTGCCAGCTTATTTTTATATAAAAAATGGAAGCAAGTGCAATAATGTTTTTAAGTAAATCATCTTCACAGTCATACTGCATCATAACTTGTCTAAACTAAAATACCTCAAAAACTGACCAACAGCCTAAAACCTGCTAAATATAGCCTTTCACCTTTAAGTGGTTTTAAAGTAAAGAAAGGATTCATCACATGCCATTGGTTTGCGCGTGTAACTGACAGGAACAGAACCATAAAAGTTTTCACTTTTGGTGAAAACTTTTTTTACTGAGTATAAAACTAAACCTTTAGTTTATCATGCATACTATTAGAATAAGTACTATAGTTCATTCTTATTTATTATTGTTAATTTATTAAAATATTCTGCTGATCGGGAACATATAAACATATAACATTTAAATCCTCTTTTATGTATCATATCTATTTGAAAATGTTGACCGTTTCTCACTTCCCTCGAACTGACTCTCTTCTTCTTCAAAAATGTAACTCCTGTATTTTAAAGCATTACTTGTTTCTACAGCGATTTTAGAAATGAAAGATGCACACATACAATGAAACCTTTTGAAACTCTTTAAATAGATTGTTTTCCATTTTATGTTACACCATGGTTTATAATGATCATAAAAACAAATCATTTTAAAATGTGCCTCTCGGCGCTGGGGATCAGGTTCAAATCCTAATCTGGCTAGAGTTTCCATGTTCTCCCTGTATCTGTGAAGGTTTCCTTTGATTTTATCCTACAGTCCCAAAACATGGATTTAAGGCAAATTGGGTGCTCTAAATTGCCCCTATATTTGCCCAGCATCTAACCGTTTTGAATGGTCATGGGGAACGCCTCGATATAAGTGGTTAAAATTATGGATAAATAGTTACATTTGATTACTCTTTTATATAAACAAAAAATTATTCATTTTTGTTAATTTTATTAAATCAGAAGCATAATAATACAATCTGCTCAACAACAAAATGAATACCTCTGAAGTTTATGGTGGCGAGGCACTCTTCATTCATGCATTATCTTCCGCTTATTCCTTTATGAGGGTCGCGGGGTAGGGTGGAAGGGGGGGTTCCCTATTCCCATCCAGGGGACAACGTCGCGGGCGCTGGGCAGATACACCCAGGACAGGGCGCCAATCCACGCAGACACGGGGAGAACATGGAAACTCCACCCAGATTGGGATTCGAACCGGGAACCTCCAGCGCTGAGAGGTGATTGTGATAAGTCACCGTGCCGCCCTTATGGAATACAAAAACATAAACAGATTTATTTAAAATTCGTTATTTTATTTGAATCAATGTACGTCCTTCAGAACACCAGAAGGAGTCGCTGAGAAAGACGGTGGGGAGACCGTAGGGTGGATGGAGAATGGGGGATTTGTTCAACATGGCAACCCGACAGGAGCGTCCTCGGAACGTGTGGCTTCCCCCGGCAGCTGTGCTGTGCTGTGCTGAAGCCTGAGACGGACACGCAGAGCCCGCAGGATGCTGAAGGAACGCTGCCATACTCCAGACAGACATGCGGACTCCATAATCGGATCCTTTTCTTCTGTCATTTATTCATTCTGCGCAGAAATACTGCGGCCTCTCATAGTGCCTGACATCGAGCATGTTTAGATAGATAACAGATAGATTCTTTATTGATGCCGAATGAATTTGAGCAGTCTAGATTGCGCAGAGTCTCCTCTCTATCCAAGTTAATCAATTAGTTTGTTTTGTCTTTGTCGTCGTTCAGATTTATTTTATAAGCTTCAAAATTTTATTAGACAGCCATAGGCAGCACTCGATGGAGAAACATCTGCAAAAGTTCATTGAACGAGTGAAGGATGGAAAGAGCAGCATCTCCCATGAGTATGATGTAAGTACTAACACTTTCACTCTGTACGCAATTTTAATTACATTTTAATAATGATACAACCTCTCGTTTCAGAAGCTTGTTAAAGAGAAGTACTCTAAAAATAAATGTCCTTAAGTCTTTACACTATCAGTCAAAAGTTTGGACACGCTTCTTTTTACTCCGTTCTTTATTCATTCGTTCATTCATTCATTATCTTCCGCTTATTCCTTTTCAAAGGGGACAGGTGCCAATC
>JAOUQT010174711.1:0-18239 GCA_025769995.1 Xyliphius kryptos
TTTTTTTTTTTTTTTTTTTTTTGAAAAGGCATTAAAGGGAACCATGTAGGTCTGAATAAAGCGAACCCCTGAACAGCCCTGTACACCGTAGCTTTATGGACACCTCATCGGCAGGGAGGGGGTCATCAGCAGAAACTGTCCTCTGTGATGTCCACCAAATCTTCAGAATGCACACCACACCTTCTGAACTGTTCTGTTGGGATATGTGGCAGTCTGTGGTTCAGGAACCGTTTACAAAGCTAGGGTTAGGGTTAGTGTTTCAATGGTTCACAGGCTGGGATAGGCTGAATGAGAAGACGTCTCAGAGTGGACCTGTACACGGTCCATACGTTTGATATACAGTATGTAATGGTGTCTGTACCATGCATACACAGCTCGGTTCCTGAGTGCTGGAGGAGGAACTGTGGGAGTTTATTTTGGTTCTTCTTATGTAAGAAAATATAAAAAGCATCTCTGATCAAATTACAAATAATTTTAGAAAGAGAAAGCAGTGAGAGCAGCGTCTACTCCTCTCAGATGTGCCGTCCCGAGTTCCAACAGGAACAGAATGTTTTATTAACACGATTCAGAATAACAACAAAAAGGTTCTGCCTTCAGAACAACAGTGAATCAGCAGGTTCTGCAGACCCTCAGGAGGAACCGCTCTGAGTTTTAAATAATCAACTGACACATTTAGGGTTCTTATCTTTCTGTATACTAAACAGAATCACAAAAACTCTTCTCTTTTTATAGTTACTGCTTGCTGTTTTTATTTTCTGAGATAAAAAGAATTTTTGGATAAACGGTCAGAATTCTCTGATTAAAAGTCTAAATTCTGAGATAAAAAGTGAGAGGCTTTTTCTTATCTGTGGTGGGAATGGTATTCCCTGGTTATGATGGTCAGATGGCATTTCGGCACAGATATATAACCCTAGTGCGTCCACTCAGTTTGATTGGGTCACAGGGCTGCTGGACCTGCCCCTGGGGATGGAGGGGGGTTAGAACAGGGCAGATGAACATTAAACAGCGTAAAAGAAATTCAAAACCCTCTTTAACTTCCAACTTCTTGACTGTGGAGGGTCTTCAGGTGGACACTCACGACACACTGTGAGAACATACAAAACTGCAATTTAACTCAATTCAGTGGTTCAGAAGGCTGTGGACATGAAAAATTCACAACGGAACACCAAAGCGATTGTTTTGAGGCTTTTCCTAAAGATTTGGGTGAGAGCGCTCTCATGTGGTCGGGTACAGATGATTAAACCTAACCAAACATGGACACGGACGTCTTACCGTTGTACTGCGCGGCCTCCAGCAGGGGGTGCTGTGTGTTGGCCCGGCTCTGTAGAGGTGTTGAGTGCTGAATTCGACACTGAGCCCGGATAGCTCAGTCGGTAGAGCATCAGACTTTTAATCTGAGGGTCCAGGGTTCAAGTCCCTGTTCGGGCGATTCGTTTTATTTTAATTAACGCTGTTAACTAAACATCCCATCTGTCCTTTATTAAAACTTTATATTAAAAACGCTAACTGATTACGGTGTAATTTAATGTTTTTTTTTTACTTGTTAGAAACATTTTAAAATCTGAATCACGTATTTTTTAAATGACGTAGGATCCGTTTATCAGATGTATAAAGTTTATACACAGAGTGGGGCTGTAATACTGCAGGGGTTACGGAGTTTATAATTATATTATAATGTTTTCATTGAAATGGCTCGTGCACTGAATGTTACAGAAAAGAAAACGATTGATCACCAACGTGCTTTTGGTTCTTGTCGCTTGCCGGAAACACGTCACGTGAGTGTGAGATTATAAATAGGGGTGGCAGGGGCCGCTCTGCTCAGAAGCGGAGGGAGCGGGTTTGGACAACATGGCGTCATGCAGCCGGTTAGTGAGGCTCTGTTTACCGCGGTGCACCGCCGCCATTACGCACTGAGCTTTATTTACTTTAATGTTCTGCGTCATTTGATTTGTTTATAAACGTTTAAATATCGGCTTTGTGTTGTTGTTGAGCGCGTAGCGCTACCCGGGCGGCTGTATCCCGATCGGCCTTCATTCCCTAAGTAGGGACCCTGTGTAGTGCACGTCTCCGCAGCGCTGCATTTACTCTGTAGCTCTATACAGCCGGGTTCTTTTCGTGGTGCTTTATATTTTTATATATATAGGACACGTTTTAGTTTGTCTAGAACCGTGTTAACCGTATTAGTAAAATAGATTAAAAATAAATCGGTATTTAATCATCTGTGAGCATGTTAGCCTGTTAGCTTAGCTCATCCGGCAGTGTTTCCAACCGCTCGAAAATCTGAGGCATTTTTATTTTTAATTACAGTTCAAAGTATGTTTTACAGGCAATACCATTCTGTGGGACAATAAAATGACAAGGGCTGTAATTGTACAGTCTTAAACGGCTAAAATGTGTATTTGAACCGTAATAACGCCGCTGTGACGTAAGTCACCCGTTATTTAACATGTTCTCTAACTGTGAGGATGTTGATTAATGTTTTAATGACGTGGCAGTCATGACGGCTGTCTCACTACACAGTGCACTACAGTGGAATGACACCCTCCCCGCTGTAAGTGCACTTAAAGCAGCAGTTTAGGGAGCTGCATCCTTCAGGCTTATTTACGGTTACACAGGGCAATGGTGGCGTAGTGGTTAGCATGTTCTCCTTTCAGCACTGGGGGTCCAGTACAAATCCCAATCTTGGTGGAGTTTGCAGGTTCTCCCCATGTTTTCTTCCACAGTCCAAAAATGAATTTAAGGTGGAAGGGATCTAAACTGCCCCCATAGTTTGTGTCCCAAACCAACTGAAGGTGAGGGTTGGTCAGGAAGGGCATCCGGCGTTAAACACTTGGCCACGTCTCATATGTGAGGTCATCCCTGTGGAACCCCCTGAATAATAATAAAGAGTAGCATGCCAAAAAAAGCTTTACGTTTAGCAGATGCTTTTATCCAAAGAGACAGAAATGAGAGAACAGCACGGTCAGGAGAAACCATCTGACTTCTGAATTCCTTTTTGTGCTTGTGGATGAGATGTTTTCAGATGTTTCCTATAAATGCTGACTGACTGTGCCTTGTGGACAGTGTGGGGGGTGGTTCCACCATTTGGTGGCGCTGGACAATACGGCGTGATTGTAATTTCTTGTAAAAACCTGTGACCTGGTCTCAAAGTGGATCAGTATGAACATCCTGTGTGTCCTACAGACAGCTGGAACTGGTTCTGTTGGGTCCAGTGATCAGAAGTCCAAGCCGTGCAGTTTGAGCGAGGTGCGGGTGGGCAGGTACAGGGCGTGGTGTGGATAACATAGCGCTGTGGGACGGTACGACTGAACGGTGGGGAGGTCCATTCAGAAACAGTTTTAGATGATTAATGTGGGAATAAACTCCAGAATGACCCCTCACTGCCCGAATGAGGACAAGCCGTCAGGAACGTGAAAGGATGTCCACTTACTGATTATTTTAAAAACTGTTGCACGGTTTGTGTTTTTGTGTACACCTCAGGTGATGATGTGTTAGATAAGATAAAGAGTAAAGTGTGTGCATCATGGAATGTAACCTCCTCCTCCTCTGTATCAGTGGAGATGCTCTTCCAAAGGTACAGTGCCCCAATCACCCCGACGCCATCCTGGTGGAGGACTACAGAGCCGGAGACATGATCTGTCCTGAGTGTGGCCTTGTTGTGGGTACGTCTCTCAGTTTAAACTTTACATTCTGATGTCTGAACCATTCGGCCCTGTGTGTGTGTGTATGATCCTCATGTGTGCCTCACCAGGTGACCGAGTCATCGATGTGGGCTCAGAGTGGAGAACCTTCACCAATGAGAAAGCCACCAAAGATCCCTCACGTGTTGGTGACGCACAGAACCCTCTGCTTAACGGAGGAGACCTCACTACCATGATCGGCAAGGTAGCATTACCGTGACATCACCACAATGGTGCACGACACCACCACAGTTCATGATCATAGTGCACGACACCATTAGTGTAACCTTTAATCACTCGACTGTTTGAATTTAACAATCTTTTGTTCTGTGTGATTTAAACCTGAGTGCTGTTGTGATTCGCCGCAGCTCTTGAACACTTGTGTGTCTGCTCTCTGTAGGGGACGGGGGCGGCGAGTTTCGATGAGTTTGGCAACTCCAAGTATCAGAACCGCAGAACGATGAGCAGTTCAGACAGAGCCATGCTGAACGCCTTCAAAGAGATCAGCACCATGGCCGACCGGATAAACCTGCCCCGGAATATTGTGGTGAGAACCTTTCACTATAGAACCAGGACCTGTAGAAACTCCCCCCCCATCCTCAGAGAACTGCACATTACTCTAGTTTACATTAATACACCCCCTCACTCACTGAGTCTGAGCCCAGATCTCTGCGGCTGTGATGTTGGTACGTTAGTGTGTGTGAGGGTTTCTCACTCCGCTGCGTTTAGCATCATGTCACTCAAACTGTAACCCTGATGACACTCTGTTCCCTAAACACACACACACACACACACACACACACACACACACACACACACCTGTGTTTTAATGAGGGGCAGAGTGTACGGGGTGCTTTGTGTTGAGGTCTGTGTGTGTGTTTGTGTGTGTGTTTGTGTGTGTGTGTACATAATCATGTTTTTGATGTTGTGTTCTGTGCGTCAGGATCGCACCAATAATCTGTTTAAACAAGTTTACGAGCAGAAGAGTCTGAAGGGCCGGAGTAACGATGCCATCGCCTCAGCGTGCCTCTACATCGCCTGTCGACAGGAGGGGGTGCCACGCACCTTTAAAGGTAGGCCCCGCCCCCCACATAATAATGTCCGCTGTGAAAACCAAGGAGCAATAAATCACCTGCAGCCACACTGGTAGACCAGGACACGGATAAAGTGACACGAAAACCCCCGAACAGGGAGCGCCAGGAAAAATCAAACTATCAGAAATGACCCCGCCCTAAACTCCGCCCAACCACAACTTTCCAAAACAAAAAGGATCTTACCAGCACCTTCTAAAGGCAGAGCCACCACCAACTTTGCAACACTTGTAATACGGCCATCATTATGAAACACATAATCCCAGAATGCAACATGTACAAGGATGCAAAATAAATCTATATATAACCCAAAAATTTAAATCTGCTTTAAATGTAAAAAAATGTTTCAAATATATTGGGAATCAAAGCCCAGTTATAGCTTTATAAGATTATATCACCTGCGATCACCTTCTGCCACACCTTACACAACCACACCCACCCAGTTTCCCCCCCAATCGTGTTGGAGAATAGGGCTCATTCTGCGTGAGCACTGTGGTATAAAATACATCTCCATACCTGAGAGGGTCATCATCATAGCTATTGTTACATCACTATACCTGTGCTGCTGTCCCTCTGGTGTTTAAGGTTTAGATCTGAGTCTGACAGAGGTGGTGGTGGTGGTGGTGGTTCTGGTGGTGGTGATGAGGAGGAGGAGAAATGGTGAGATGAACCCCTCACTACAGATGGATCATTGTTCTCTCCGTTTGCAGAGATCTGCGCTGTGTCTCGGATTTCTAAGAAGGAGATTGGTCGGTGCTTTAAGCTGATCCTGAAAGCCCTGGAGACCAGTGTGGACCTCATCACCACAGGAGACTTCATGTCCCGCTTCTGCTCTAACCTGGGTCTGCCCAAGCACGTACAGATGGCAGCCACCTACATCGCCAAGAAGGCAGTGGAGTTGGACCTGGTGCCCGGGCGCAGTCCCATCTCCGTAGCTGCAGCTGCCATCTACATGGCTTCTCAAGCTTCAGTGGAGAAGAAGACCCAGAAAGGTGAGTTCCTTAGAACATCAGGTACCAATCTACATGGAACTGCCTCTTTCCACAACATGGTGGACTGAAGTTCCTTTTGTAAGGTGTTGGTATCTTCTGGTGTTTCATTGGGGTTCCTGTGGAACATTCCTGTACCTGATGACCTGTTGTTAGCTCAGGGGACCGAGTTGGTCACACAGAGGGTTGATGTTCAGTAGATCCTGTATGTGGTAACATGGTTCCAATTAAGGTTCCAGTAGTTCCAGGTTTGTGGTAAGACGGATGATAAACACACTGAATGTTCTGATGGTGGTTCTGGTTGTCTCATTGCCATGGTAACACGGTGCTGAATCTCACTCCTCCTCCTCTTTGAGATGAACTGACCTCCCATCTGTCTGTAAGGCTGAGACGTTCAGCAGATCCAGGAAACATCTCAACACAACTCCTTTAGAGGCAACAACGTCTGGTGGCTTTAAATCCAGATTTTATACAAATAACTCTCTGTCTCTGTGTGTGTGTGTGTGTGTGTGTGTGTGTGTGTGTGTGTGTGTGCGCGCGCGCGCGTGTGCGCAGAGATCGGCGACATCGCTGGAGTCGCTGACGTCACCATCCGACAGTCCTACAGACTGATCTACCCCCGGGCTGCTGACCTCTTCCCCCCAGACTTTAACTTTGATACACCTGTGGATAAACTTCCTCAGCTGTGAAACACACACACACACACACACACAGTCTGCTTGTGTTACTGTTTGGTTGTCATTGAGTTGAAGCTGATCTGGAGTCAGTGTTTGAGGTTCCTGTGATTCGGAGCAGAAACATTCCATCGTGTGAGGGTTCCGCTGTTCCGTCTGTTTCTTTACGATGTAAATATCCTGTACAGAACTGAGTCCACTCTTTCTTACTGTAAACTTTCTTTTGTAGGAAACCTCTCAGAGTTATTTTGTTAGTGTGTTCAAACTGGATTTAGTAATTTAAACAATAAATGCTTTTCAGAAAAGCAAACTTTTATTATCGTGACTTCTTTATCTTCAGACTGCGCCGCAGGAAAGGTCCTTCCCCAAACTGCTGCCACGATTACACTCATGTTCCAGTTTAACGTTACGGTCCCACGCTCAGTCATTACACTGTTTATTTCCATTAACTAAAATCTACAGGACCCCTGGGAGACCACCTGAATGGGGGGGGGTCTGATCTACAGTTCTGTTTATCTGAGATGTGAACGTGTGCAGTACAGATCCATTCTGTAAATAAAGATGTTCCAGAAAAAACTACTGAACCTCATTAGTCTGTTTACACTAATCAACAATCACACACACACACACTGCTGATCTTGTGGGTTAATGGTGTGTAAATGACTTTTTTAAACCACTGCAAAGTGATCGGTAATATTTTACAATGTGGGTGGGACTAATCTCAGGAGCGCGTGTGCACTGTTGCCAATTTAGCAACTTTTCAGAACCTCTAGCAACTTTTTTGGTCACAAAGTTTTATTTTCAGTGACAAACAGAACAATGTTTTGTGATGGTGAAGAATTTCTGAGAGCCTCAGGTTTTTGAGGTTCTGTCTGTCACCCGTCACACAACACTGAGCGCTCAGAGGAACCCGCAGCACTCCACGTCCAAATCTGTACTAACCCCGCCCCCTAATGACCCTCACCACGTGTTTGTGTTACAAAGAAAAAGAGTTTGCTACAGAAATTGATTTATGTAATTTACATAAAATATAGAATGCAAGTGGGTCCAAACCTAAAAATACTAAGTAAAACTGCTGAAACTGCATGTTTATATATATATATTTCTATATTTTTATATATATATATATATATATATATAATTTTTATTTATGAGTATATATATATTTTCTTATTATTTTACATTTTTTTCAAAGTAAAGTTATTATTGCTTTGGCTCAAAAACAGACTTTTATATTACTTAGAATATAAAATAATGTAATTTCTTCGTTGTCAGTATTAAACTCTATTTCTTCTGTATTTTGGAGTCTAATTATTGAAGTGGATTTAAAGTAATTTAGAAAAACTTGGTTGTTCTGTAAAACCCGCTCAGAACGCTGATCCACACTTCGGAACATTAAAGTCATTCATTTGAATTTTAAAGTTATTTAAAAGCAGCATTTATTTACAGCTGATGTGCAGTTTTAACATTTTTGGATGTTTTTTAATCACTTGTTTCCTCCGACAAACACGCAAATTTGTGATTATGTAAATTATAAGATGACGCCATTCAGTGACTCCTAGCAAGGACAGCCAATTGCTGCTTTCCTTACTGAGGAGTGGGCCGCAGGCAGCGCGTGAGGAGTCGAGACATTTCTGAAGAAAAAGTCTCGATAGAAACCCTGCGCTCATCCCGTTTTCTCCAGCAGAGGGCAGACTGTTACACCGAAAGAGTAAGACACGTTCGTTTTTTTCACTTTCGATTTTTAATTATATGTATAAAATATTTGCTTTGAAATAATCTGATGATTTTCAAAAGTTTATAAACATGAGGGCTGGAGTTTCAGCTCTCATTCAGTTACTGAATGAACTGAGTGGTTAGCATGTTCTCCTCTCAGCGCTGGAGGTTCCCGTCCTTCCACTGTCCAAACACATGGATTTAAGGTAAACTGAGCGCTCAAAATTGTCCCTATATGTGCCTATGTTTGTGCGTGCCCAGCGATAGGTTGGCACCCTGTGCTGGGTGTATCTGACCAGCGCTCTGAACGTTGTCCTCTGGATGGGCACCCCCCGGGGGGGGGGGTCTTGTCAGGCTTAATCAAAAATAAGGGTTCCTTTTAATGATATTGTAAAACAGCGCCACCTGCTGTTGCAGAACGCGACACACCATCTGCAACAGGAACGTTATACAGCTGTTCATCTTCTGCACATTTGATTTTTTTTCTTTTCAGAAACCGCATCAGCCCTCTGACCTCTCGCTCCTGATGACTGACCCAAAGTACCAGGATGTTAAACATGAAATCAAAATCGATTGAAGATTTTCTTTTTTTAGATTTAACCCTGGGGGGTGGGGGGGGGTGCCCCATGCCCATCTACCTGTGCAGAACTGATGCTCCTCCCCCTCCTCTGTGTCAGGTTCTCCTCCTCCGCTGACCTGTACACCGTACATCCCGTGTTTCAGACAACAGACCGTCTTCATTTAATCATTTAGCAAACAAGAAAAAAAAGCACCATGATGACGAGGATGATCAAGATTTGGTGAGTGAATCTGAGTTCTTTATTACAGTGTCTGTCTGTGTGTGTGTGTGTGTGTCCATGTCAGTGTGTGTCTGTAAGTCTTATATAAAGTTTAAAAAGCTTGATCAGTAGAAAGAGATAAAAATAGTTCCTGCTGCAGCTGCACATTCTGGAACCAGTGTGGAACCTCAGCACCCGGATCCCAGGAGCTCATGCTGGTTCCCTAAGTTCAGCCTGGGTTCCTCCTCTGTTCCTTTGAAACCCGCAATGATGTCATCACTGCAGAGGCCAATCAGCTGTGAGAATGCTCCACGTGTCCCGACCCAACAGGTCTTCAGTGAATCCGATAACAGGAAGGGGTCCAGACCCACTCAGGTGGTTTTGGGGTAGATTTTCTCGTAGAAGAAGTTCTGGGGCAGCAGGTAGAGCTCGCCGTCCTTCTCCCGCACGCCGTGAGCGCGTACGAACTGGAACTGCTCCAACGCAAACTCGTAAAACTCGTTCTCCATCTTCCAGATGGGCGACTGCTGCAGCCTGGCGATGGACTCCTTTGTGGGCGGCTTCTTCTCACTGGTTTTCCTCAGGTGAGACTTTTTACCTTCAGGGGGGGACAACATTTTCAGATATGAACGGGTTAGTACTCCAACCAGCCGCTCCTTCACAAGCTCCTCAGCTGACGTGCGGCCAAACGCACCCGAGAGCGCTTCCTGATCATACCTGTCCTGTAGAGGTCAGTGGCTCCTCTGAAGAAGCGCGGCAGCGCCGCCTCCAGCATCATCACAAAGTCCTCCAGCTCCTCCGTCACGCCCACCAGGAGGTACTCATTAATCAGATTGAACTTCGCCTGATCCAGAGCCCAGCGGCTGCCGACGTTCCTGTACACAGCAGACTGCCAATGAACGTGCGCACACGCACACACACTCTACAAACATCCAGTCACCAGGTGGTGATGCTCATGGGTTAACTATCAGATCATCATCATACAGACTGATAATAAGTCCTGAAGCACAGCTGACCAGCACTCTGAGTAATGACCACAGAAGAAGGGAATCTGGAGCCAGAGCTTCTCAGGAGCACAGTCTGAACCTCCTGCTGCTACACACTCATCAAACGTCTGCAGGAGAAACCAGAGAGCACGTGTTCAAACTGCTCACGCTTCCATTTCTGCAGGACCACCACCATGGCTTCATTACACAAATGCTGACCTTCTTATCCCCCTGTTTCCTGCGTCTCAGTCCAGGCCTGTAATCGTCTCCGAAGCGCAGGAAGTAGTAATACGAGACCAGGCGCTCGATGGGGTCACGCACAATGTTGATGTAAACGGGTTTCTTCATCACACCGAACCTGAGAGAAGAAAAGAGAATCAGCTTTAAAGCTCAGATCCAAACCAGGCTTACCGTGTTACCAACCAGCCGCCTAACGACGGCCCCGGCAATCACTAGAAGTGAGGCAGCAGTATGTGGTGTGTATACGAGTGAGAGATACATTTAATCAGCAGTTTGATTCATGGTGGTGTTATTATTTCTTTTGGTGTGGACCTCAGGAGGAGCTCTTACTTGGTAAAATCGAGGAATGAAACATGACCGTGGTACAGCGCTGGCTTCATCTCCTTCCAGGAAGTCACATTCTTTACAAAACGGACCTTTAAAACAACACAGAGGAGAACTTACTACACCTCTAATTTATTACACAAGCACCGCCTTAATTACTGCTGCGATGTGTGTGTGTGTGTGGACCTGGTCCTGCAGGGACAGGACAGGATTGTTCTTGCTGGTGTTGATGTGCAGGACGTGGTAATGGTTCCTGCTGCAGAGGTCGTAGGCGAGGTTGGTGAAGGAGGTGCTGGCGGTTTTGGGGACGCGGTTATAGATCAGCACCATGTCCTCCTCAGGTTCCTCCACAGACTCCCGCACTCCCTCCTGAGTGTGGCGCTCCTCGATCTCACGTACCTCCAGTCTCGCGATGGTGCGCTCTAAAAAATGGAACAGCAACTGATCAAAGACACAACAAAGCTGTTTCCACCGGAGCAGCTGGCCGGTCAGGGCACTGACTGGTCACACTGTCTGTTTATTCTCCAATAACTGCACATGCTCCTTGAGTGTGTGTGTGTGTGTGTGTTGACATCATTATGTAGGTCAGCTGCTACAGGCAGTCGATGATGTCATCAATCAGGAAATGTCCTTATGCTGCCATAGTGCACCGGCAACCGTCAATCAAACCCACATGACATGACCCGATGGCCCAGCTGACCCTGGAACAGGGAGATCGCAGGGAAACCACCCAGATTGGGATCATCAACAAATATAATGGATGCAGGATCTGGGGGTTCCCGGTTCGAATCCAGATCTGGGTGTCCGTGTGGGTTGGCTCTGGGTTCTCAGTGTAAAAGCCCAACCTGCTTTAAAGTGCTCTGTGTAAAAGTTGAGGTTTGATGACGACATACCCAGTTTACTGCGGGACTGCTCCAGCTGGTGGACCTGGTTCTCCAGAACCAGCATGGTGACGGTGAAGGCCAGCAGAGCCAACAGCTGAAACTTTGGTACCATCATCATGATCCTCACAGTGCCCATCAGATCCGATCAGAACCGCATGGTGCACCAGACGAACCTGCTGTAACGGATCAGAACCGGACTGACAGCGGTTCCACAGACATGGAGAACCTGCTCCCTCACACCACGGTGTCTAACCAACAGCCGCTCAGGTTTAATTAAAACTTACATCTGCTTCCTACAAAACGGGTTTCTGAACGCCTGCGGCCTCACGATTCGGTTCGGTTCTGCAGACCCGATACGAGCGGCCCCTGCCTCAGTGGGCTGTTGTTCTCGCAGCGAACACCCGGCTGCATCTCCAATCACTCCGCTCTCTCACTCAAGTACACTTCATAGTGCACACTGCACCGTAACTCCGCTTTTCATTCAGTCACCAACACAAGAGTCGCGCTGTTTGTAAGATCAGGATTTTACCCGCCAACAAACTGTCACCAGAGGGATTTATAATAAACCTGCCTTTAATCCAAACCCTGCTAAATGAACCCAAACCACTGCTCACCCCCTTTAGTGATCAGCTACACAAGGGAGCAGGGACCTATTTGAGACAAGGTTAATGGACCCAAAACAAGGACTCCGGGTGTGTTCTAATATCAGTCATCTTTACTACACACTGCAACTACAGCACAAAACAGCGAAAGGTTTTTAATTATTTAAATAAAACCATGATGTAGGTAACCTGATAAAATAGAAAAACATTAATGACATAATAAAATATTAGCTGTAGGTAATCTGAGGGCATAGTTGTTGCAGTTATTTCGTCCCCTATGTGGTGCACTCCTGTTTAAATAGTGGATTGCGACCCAGCTTTGACTTAGTCGACCGAGTACGGCCTGCTAAAATATAAAAACAAAGTATTACAAATAAAATCAGACACCATATTTTTGTGTTTATATTGTATTATACAATAAATAAGATAAAAAAACGATAGGTTCTGATGGTGTTACGTTGGTGGGACGCATTACGGTATAAGGTCTGTCGTCACTTCCGCCGGGTTGCTTTAGAGAGAGACGGTGCGATGGCGGGAGCCGGTTACTGGTTCTGGTTGTTTCCTTTCCTACAGACGGTAAGCTTCTGAAGCTCCATGTTCACACGCACATACTGTATGATGTCGATTTAACGCCTGTTTTGTATATATTAGTGTGAATTGAGTCGTCAGTGAGTGCTAACATGCTAAAGCTAACCGTGTGTGTGTGTGTGACGTGGCTGTCGGTAACGCTGATTGATCTTTTAATCTCTGGGTTTATAAATCACACTGATCAGAGGTTCTGCATCAGTAACGTTCCTGTAGATCTTAAGGAACTGCACAGTTTTTTTGTGCTGCAGGTTTTTATCAAATATTTTTTAATGCAAGGTCAGAGGTCAGATAAACAGCTGATGGTTCAGATTTCCGCATTCGAACCCAAAACATAACATTTTTTAGAAAAAAGGAAGTCCTCTCCCCACAGAGCTTCCAAACCGGAAATAAAGAACATGTTGCACACAGGTTCAGTTACCTGCTTTAAACACGTCCCCAGAAAAAAAATCAAAGATCTGTTACAGTAACACAAAGTTATATTTGATGAAGGAAAAAGGAAAGCTATAAGACTTTAATCTGATTTTCTGTACAATTCTGAATTAAAGTGATGGGGCGCAGGCCGCACGGTGGCGTAGTGGTTAGCATGTTCTCCCCTCAGCGCTGGGTATCCAGGTTCGAAACTCGATCTGGTTGGAGTTTTAAATTCAAGTAATTTATTTATACAGTGTTTTTGTTTACAGCAGTGTGATGTCTCTGAGAAGTGATGAACTGTAGAGATGCAATTGTTTCAGAATTGGAGAGTCAGAGAACAATCAACACACTGAATGGAGGGTGAGGTAGCTCAGTGGTCAGGGTGTTGGGCATTTAATCAGAAGGTTGTGGTTTCTTACCCCAGCTCAACTGAAGTTACCAATGTGGGTCCTTTAGCAAGACCCTTAACCCTCATTGCTCAAGATAGCGCTGTATCAACCCTGTGTTCTGACCCCAACAATCAAGTTGAGATTCTTGTAAATTGCTTCGGATTAAAGCAGCTGATAAATGACCAAATGTATAGAACACCTTACATTTCAGAAATTCCAATTAAAGTTCAAGCAGCTCCTCGGTGGCGTTCATTTCAAAAAATCTTATTCTAATAAATCCTAACAAAATCAATTTACTCACCATATTGAACCTTTACTTGATTATGAACTTTTTATTTATTAATTTATTTTTGAATGATGCATCACCCCTGCCTCTAAACATCTGACAACATGTCCTTACTTTTATTTATTGCCACATATTTATATTTACATATTTACTGCCACAGAATATGCTGTGTCTGCTGTATTTCACTCTATTATCACTGCTAAAATAAAAAAAAAAAAAAAAACTTGTTTATATTTAAGTTGTATGTATAAATATATTGTATAGTGTGTATATATATATATATATTGTCTATATGTCCGCTTTAAAAGTTTATAAGGTTACTCTGGGTCCGTGGGCCATAATTTCGTTTTTGTGCTATGCTATGTTCTGAAAATGATAATAAAGCCTCCTTAAATCCTTAATTCTCAAAGGCAGGCAGGATTAGTTTGGTGCTGCCGTTATGTGGTAAAAGGGCGGAATTACATTTTTGAGATTTGTTCATTCTGTCAAATTACATATTATAAAGTCGCGTGCAGTTTTGGGATCGGACTTTGGACAACTTTGGAATGTTCTCTTACTGTGCCGTTATGTTTTACCCTTTATTTCAATGCATGTCTTTAATGTCTAATAATAATGTCTTATTATTATTATTATTGAGTTTTAATGATGTAAGATGTGAATTTATAAACAGATTAATATGTAAATGTGAGGACCTGGTGGTGATGTAATTAATATGATGATGATGATGATGAACTATACACTGCTTTATGTTCCACATCACACTTTAAGATCGTAAGCTTATCTCTCGTTACTCACTGAACTGTTTTCGGTTATTTAATCTGATTGGGGGGGGGTTGCAGCTGGCAGCGTTTGGGGCGGAGCTCTCGTCTGAAGCATGCAGGGAGCTGGGTTTCTCCAGTAACCTCCTGTGCAGTTCGTGTGATTTACTGGGTCAGTTCAGCCTGGCACCGTTGGACCCGTTCTGCAGACAGTGCTGTCAGGAGGAAGCACAGCTGGAGACCAGGAAGGTGAGCACCACCCCAAACATAACTCCACCCACAAACTAAAGTACCACGTGATCCATGACCTCAGCAGATCCATAGTGATGCACCCGGTGCCAGGACTCAGAGAGGTTCTGTCTAGAGTAACGATCTGCAGAACACACTCCACCTCAAGAAACGAATAGAGAACCTGTTTAAAATATGTTCGCTGAGACCATCGGTCACCGGCCACTTTGTTAGATTCAGCTCGGGTCTCAGTTCTGCTGTTCTAACACACACTCTCTCTCTCTCTCTCTCTCTCTGTGTGTTCTGTAGCTTTATCCTGGAGCCATCCTTGCGGTGTGTGGATGAAAACTGGGGAGGTTCCCTCAAGTCCAGGGTGAGATGAGATGATTATCACCTTTATCTCCTGATGATGAGAGGAGATGATGATGATGATGATGATGATGATGATGATATGAGTATTTGGTGGTGGTGGGGGTTGTCAGTTGGAGTAGATTAAATGTTTTTGGTAATTTAAAAGCATACACTGTGCTTGTGAGTGGAGCCTATCCCAGTGCTGCTTACATGCTTTTTATGATGTCATTGTACCATGTGATTCCTTCCAGCTTTTGTCAGAAGCGACAAGCCGAAGCTGTTTAAGGGTCTTCAGATAAAGGTGAATATAAACCCCATGAACACCATCCTGATCATGTGACCTGTCAGGTTTATTACATCATTAATAATCACAGAGCTTCGTTACTGAGTCATTTATTCTTCAGATCTATAAGTAAACATGCTTTAATGTTCAAAAGTGAAATTAAAGGTGAGGAGTGTACACACACACACACACACACACACACCTGGTGCCCCCCCACCCCATCAATTCAGGATTTATGTGTTAATAACTCCAGCGTGTGGCGCTGTGGTCACAGGGTGGGAGGCTCTGAGGGTGTTGCTGACCCCATGGTGGTTGTGTTGCAGTACGTCAGAGGATCTGACCCTGTGCTGAAGCTGCTGGACGATAACGGGAACATGGCGGAGGAGCTGAGCATCCTGAAGTGGAACACTGACAGTGTGGAGGAGTTCCTGAGTGAGAAGCTGGAGCGAGTGTAAACCCCTCCCCCCCCCCCTTATGTTTTATAACGCACCTCTGATCCTGAATCCCGCTGTGGACCGTAGACCCGGGTTTGAGACTTGAAGGCCGAAGCAGGTTCCAAAGGGCTTCTGGTTCTGATCTCCTGAACCTTCACATCAACGTCGAGCTGCACATTAGTGACGGCATCACAGGAAACCCGCGTGGGGTCTGTGAGGCCTGATGAGTGTGTGTGGTTCTCCGGTGTGGAGGGATGGGACAGGAACCAGAAACTCTGCATCTGCATGAGGAGTGTGTTTGTGTTTAATAAAGGTTTCCACAGCGTTCTGTCTAATGCATCGGCTTTGTTCTGTTACAGATCTGATGTTCTGAACCTTAGTCTCTCTCTCTCTCTCTCTCTCTCTCTTTCACTTATCTAGCTGCTGGTTCTAATCAGGTTCTGGTCACCAATGTCTCACAGGACAATCACTGTGGAACCATGTAGGAATGTCAGTGGTTAAGTGGTGATCAGTGTGAAGATCAGGGGCTCAAACTCTCAGGGAGAACATACTTAATGCACAAAGAGGACCATGCCTTATTAAACCAGCTGTAATGGCTTCCTCCCTTCAGGAGATGCTTTCTGCAAAAGTGTGGAGTTGTAAAGAGAGAATTTGACTTGTGCAATAAATCAGAATTCACTGACCCGAATGAGCCGAGGGTTCTGAAGTCAGACAAGATGGCTGTGTTCCATTCCACTGTGCTGATGGTGATCCTGAATGTGGAGGACCGCTTCCTCTGTAAATAACCTGCTAAACATTTCCCTTTGGAAAAGGTTCGGTTCTGAATGCTCTGCTCTGCTTCAGCATCAAAGATCCTGAGATGATGCTTCAGTCCTGAACTGCTGGCTCACTCCGACCTGAGATCTTTGTTAATATCATTCAGAGGTGATGTAGTTCTGCTGGGCCACCGGCAGGCGGCGACAGAAACCATGTCTTCGACCCTCTGATGAACTCTTGGGTACCATGTTGGTTCCCGGAAGCAGACGGTTCTTACAATTAAAGTAGTTCTCTCTTTAATGTGAATTGTGGAGGTGAGGAGAAGCAAACACCAACCAAATAAAACGCAAGAGCTCATTTTGCTTTCTCTTCCTGAATGTGAGTGACACATTCTAAATATTTGCATCTTTTTGTCCAAAAGTATGAAAAACATTCAGTTCACGTTTTCATAACCGGATTAAAGAAAACTACAAATAGCTGCAGAGAACTATAATGAGTGTAATACAAAAACCAGAACCTCATAGAACCTAATGTGCTATAACCACTTGGACCTCGTGGGGGCGCTAAAGTTTTAACTGCGCCGCTGTTAGGCAGAGATGTAATGTATGTCCCTATGGGGAGGGACATCCGGTACCGACCTCATGGAACCATCCAACTGCACCGAGTCTGGGTT
The DNA here is from genome assembly GCA_025769995.1 of Xyliphius kryptos. Taxonomy (NCBI): domain Eukaryota; kingdom Metazoa; phylum Chordata; class Actinopteri; order Siluriformes; family Aspredinidae; genus Xyliphius; species Xyliphius kryptos. The sequence goes on from JAOUQT010174711.1 coordinate 17,123, forward strand.
GACAGACGGAGAACACACCCAATGCTGGGAGGCTGCAGTCGTGGGCCCACCTGTCCACCTGCACTGTGTTCATCAGCACAAGGAATGACTTTGTGTGGTATTATGGGGTTGGAGCACGTACGTGAGGCTCGCGTTTAGCCGGATGCTTGTAGCCACTGCCTCACCGTGGTGTAATGGTCACTACTGCGCATATCAACCTCATAGAGCAGCATGCCTCGTGCGCGGGAACATGTTGAGTCTGCGTGCACAACACGCTGCCACGCTCAGGGGAGAGTGAGGAAGTGGTGAGCATTTCCTGCCCTGGTGACTGGCATCCTCTACCTCCATCTCAAACATTTCTCGATACAGGACAACAGCATGGCACTCTGGCTGCGGGTGCCGCTCCTCGCGTTCCCCCCACTGTGTCTGATTCCCCCACACAGTGGTGTTCTGATTAAGAGCGAGTAGTTTATCAGAGCTGCATGTCTGATATTCTCTTGTTGTGTCAGGATCGTATGGATGAGGGAACGTGCTTCTCTACCATTAAGGTCTAATTAGCGGCTATATCGTCCCGCCGTGTTGGTTTCAAACTTGTATCTGCAAGGCGCCAGCTCCTTTTCTGCAGGTTTATGAAGGGTGCGCGGTGGTCTCGAACTGGAACCTCTCGCCGGTGCTTGAGACGCTCTCTGCGCCCCTCTTTAAGACGCCGGAGGACGTCAGCTTGAAGCTTCTGCGCTGTTACTTTTGTCTTTCTGAAGCGTGTCTGTGATCTGCATGCTTTCTCGGTCCACCCATCACGCACGCGATACTCTCAGAGAGAGAGGGTCGCGCTCAGGCCGAACGAGGCCTTCGTGCCGAAAAGCTTCCCTGTAGAGACTGGCACACTGGCTGGCCGAAGCCGTTTTAACAGCGTACTCTGTCAGAGGGTTGCCAGTTCCTACAGGTTTAGGAGCGCACTCCATCTGGAGCATGTCTGCGTCCCGGATGTTCTTTCAGTTGGGCGTCTCCACACGTTTGAGAGATTCTACTGTTTCGATGTGACCACGTTCGCAGTAGCGCCCTCTGTGTTAAGTGTCAAGAGCTGAGAGCGCCTCAGCCTGTTCACACACACATATTACTGCCCCCCCCCCCCCCCAAC
>JAOUQT010174909.1:0-18236 GCA_025769995.1 Xyliphius kryptos
CGGCTGTCCAAGGGGTGGAGAACTGTCCGCCTCGCCGTCCGCCTAAGAGGTGGAGCAACCAGGTCCGCCCAGAACGTTCGCCAGAGGGGTGGAACACTAAAGGCCGGACGCAACGTCACTCGCCAGAGAGGCGGGGCTCCCTAGGCCGTTCTCCATATCACCAGCCAGAGATGCGGAGCTCTCAAGATCGTTCTCCACGTCACCCGCCAGAGTGGTAAACCTGTCTCGGGGCGCATATAAAATACGGGACGTGATGTAAGGAGTGCACGGCACTCCTTATATGTTTTGTATTGTCTCTCTTTAGTTCTCATTTAGTTAATTAACGGATGGTTAGTTATTGGTTTGTTTAAGTCACATGACAGGGACTTTTCTTTTATATTCTGTGTTTTCCCGTCAATCCCTGTCCTTGCTCGTTTTTTGTTATGCGTGTCCTTTCCCTTTGTTTTGTATAAGTTCCGCCATGCACCTGTAACAATAACTTTGTTTATAAGATTTTAAATCAGAATTTGTATGTGCCCACATACAAACTACAGTTTGTATGACAATGGATCCTCCATGTATACACTAATCTGTAATGCATGTAAAATATGTACAAAAAAAAACCAAACTAAACACAAAAGCAACTGTCTGCCATGGACATCACAATACGTGCATCTGAATCCTATAGTGAACCAGTAGGGTAAGTGTGACGAGGGATGCAATCTTAGGTTGGTCGAGACAACAGACTAGAGGAAACTAGATTGGATCAGTAGACAGGATTGTAATGGTAGATCTCTTCCCAGTTGAGTTTTGTGTGCACAGTATTCCAATCTTTGGTTTTTTGTCATTTTGCACACCAATGTTGTGGTTTAAAAAATCTGCAGTGGGACCCACGATAGCACTTTGCATCACATTAATGTAAAGCAGAGTGTGCACAACACAGGACCTTAAATTCTGCATTATATAAAAGGATTCTAATGAAAAGAATTGTCTTATTTCTTTTTATAAAATTCTATATAGTATATAGTTTTTTTGCAATTTTATCAGAACAAAATTAGAGGTTGTACAAAATATTTAAAGCAATGCCCATAATTGTGCTTATGCCATTTTAGTAAGCAATCATTAAATGATTTGTCTTTCCTGACTTTATCTAGCTAAATAATCTATTAAAGAACACAAGCATATTTCTGTTTGATTGTCATATTTGATGTTTCTGTGATTCAGTTTTCTACATCTTTAAAATTTCCCAACACAAAAAAAATCTTTAATGCCTCTCCCTCATTCTTTTTCTCTCTCGCGAACTGTCTATCTTTTTCACTTTGTCTATTAGTTTAATGCATGTCTTTCTGCAGATGAAGACATATGGCTGCTTTATTGCTGCTAACAATACCAATCAATACTCATGAATGCAGCAGTATCGTCATATTCCATAAATCAGAGCCATTGTGCATACTGCCAGTGATCATCTTCTCAAAATCACGCAAAAACACTCTCTCACATCTCTGTCACTTGCTCACTTCCTCTGTCTCTTCCTCTCTCTCTCTCTTTCTCACACACACTTCCTGAAATGAATATATTTGATTACCACAAGTGATCTGCTTTGACCACAGACTGATAAATCATATTATATGTAGTCCAAGTAGAAATCTTTGACAAAACTGTCTTTAAAAATGTAAGAATCTTTATTTTAAAAATATAATAAAGACAGTTGACCAAAAATTTAGTCATACATTCGCCTATTTTACATCGCTGTTGTCATTTAGCAATTAGACTGCAGATTTATGTGGTATGTTTATTACTGTGTTAACATGATGAGTGTTAAAAATATCTAGCCTATAAAGTTAACCTTAACGCCATATTTCACTTTAGCACACTTATGATCTTTGCAATGGAACAATTTGCAATTAAATGATTAAAGATAAACTAAATATTAAAAAGACAAACCTTGATTCCTTATTATTTTTAATGTAAATACATTTGCGATACTTTTTCTTACTTACAATAGTAGATATATAATTTTGCAGGGATCAAGTGCCGAAATGATTAAATTTTAAGTATCAATATTGTATTATTAAGTGAAAATTCTACATGATAAATAATGTTTGTGATTACTAGTTATTAAGAATGACGTTTATATCTTTTATGGTCAATGCTCCCAAATCTTTTACATACATACATTTTATAAACACTGTAACTATTACTAAAAATTTAAAGCAAACCAAACTATACAACAAGTATCATGATTTCCATTCTCTTTTTTGAAAGAGACTTTGAAACTCTCCTCTTCTTTTTCTTCTTTCAGATTCTCCCTTTTTATGGGTTGCCACAGCGAGATTATTTTTTCCACCTCACCCTGTCCTCTTTATCTTTTACTTTAACCCCAACTAACTGCACATCCTCCTTTACCACATCCATATAGCTCCTCTTAGGCCTTCCTCTCTGTCTCCTGCCTGGGAGCTCCATCTCCAACATCCTCCTACTGATATATCCACTGTCCCTTATCTAGCCATGTCCAAAAAGTTTCAACCTGCACTCTCAAACTTTATTTCCCAATTTTTCAGCCCCTGCTGTCCATCTGATGCACTCATTCCTAATCCTGACCATCCTGGTCACACCTAAAGAAAACCTCAAAATCTTCAGTTCAGCCACCTCCAGCTCAGTTTCCTGTCTCTTTGTGATTGTCACTGTTTCCAAACCATCACTTATAAAGCTTTCCTTTCAGTTTGGCTGCAACCCTTTTTTTCCACACAACACTCTTGACACTTTTCTCCACCCTGCCTGGACTCTCTTATTCACCTCTTTTCCACACTCCACATTTCCCTGGACTATCAATTCCAAGTACCTGAACTCCTGCACCTTCGTGAGCACTGATCCCTGTAGGCTGACCGCTCCTGACATGTCCTGAACAAGTCTAACATACTTCTCATCCACTTCAGACTTTCTCATACACCACCACAGTTCCTTCCTTTGGCACCCTGTCATAAGCTTTCTCTAAATCTACAAAAACACAGTGTAACTCTTGTTGACCTTCTCCATCAGCATTCTCATGGAAAAAATTGCATCTGTGGTGCTCTTCCTTGGCATGAAACCATACTGCTGTTCACAAACAGTCACCTCTTGCCTAAGCTTAGCTTCCACAACTCTCTCTCAAATCTAACAAAATTTTCCCCACTTCGTCCTTGCTGATCTTTGCTACATCAATACGTTCAAGTATTTGTACACGAACTCTCGTTTTTCCCCCTAACATTCTCAACAGATCCTCAACTTACTCCGTCCAACATTCCCTCACCTGTTTCTCACCTGTCAACGCATTTCCATTTATATCCTTGACTACTCTGACATGCTGCATATACTTTCCAACTCTATCTCTGTCTTGCCAACCTACACAATGCCTTCTCATCTTCTGTCTGTCTAACCTCTCAAATAACTCATCATAGGCCTTCTGCTTAGCCTTTGCTACACCCTTTGCCCTACACTGTGCCTACTCCTTGTACTTTTGTCTGTCCAGATGGAAACCTGGTAATGGAACAGCAAGGAACAGCAAGCATTAGGTTTCCATATGGACACACCCAATAACATTCTGCCTGTCTGTCGAATCAATGCTGCTGCAGCAACCCAGTCATCCGAAATTCTTTCCTACAAACCTTTCTTAAATCCGCTCTGAACTCCTCAGATCATTCCTCTCTTCTTAACTTCCAACATCTGGACCTCTGCTCTGCCTTTTACCTCTTTCTCTTTCTAACCACCAGATTAATTCTGCACACCATCACCTCATGCTGTCTAGCAACACTCTCTTCTGCTACTACCTTACCGTCACCCTGTGCTCCTCCCACTTTTGGTAATATGTTAATATGTGGTGGTTAGTTAACCAAAGCCATTTCCATCCTCTTTGCAACATCCACTATCATCTGTCCCTCTAGGTTCCTATCCTTATCCCCAAAACTGCCCATTACTTCCTCATCCCCTTTGTTACCTTCACCAACATGTCGATTAAAATCTGCACCAATCACCACTCTCTCCTCCCTGGGAATGCTATCAACCACTTCATCTTTCTCCCTTCAAAAAATCTATTTCTCCCCTAACTCACAGCCAACTTGTGGTGCATAGCCACTGAGAGCGTTCACCATTACACCCTCAATTTCTACCTTTAGACACATCACCCAATCTGTTTGTCTCCTCACACGTTTCCCTCCTCATTGTCTTCGGCAAACATTGGTCGAATTTCCGCCAGTACTCTGTTTGCTACAAGTACCGGTGGCAGTCGTTAACTTGGGTCTCGACCGACCCAGTATGGAATAATTATCATGAACTCACATAATTTATTTGGCAATTGTTTTACACCGGATGCCCTTCTTGACGAAACCCTCACAATTTATCCGGGTTTGGGACCGGCACTAGAACTACCCTGTTCGAGCTCTCTAGTGGTTGGTTTCAAGCTCTCTAGTGGCTGGTTTAGCATTTACAACTATAAAAACAACAAAATGCAAAATTATAATTTTCTTCCAATGTAAATATTATAGCATTTACACGCAAAAAAAATGCCGTCACCTTAACTAACTGTAATACACAAGTAGTCTTGTGTAAAGGAAACTGTGATGAGAGCAGTTCTCTGTAGCTGGAGATCAGAGGGCCAGGCTGTTAAAAGATGCCCACATCCTGCCAACTCCCACTGGTACAGGACTGAAATCCCCCTCACCCCTACCCCTCGCTCTCATGTTTTGTTTTTAGCTCACTTATTCACTTACTCTTCGTGGGGTGTCACTGAAGCTTCCTCATCTATTGTTCGGTGTTTACCTGTGCTGACTGTGATGAGTGATGACTGGAGCGTTTCATCATGCATATGTATGCGTAATGGATATTGTTGTAAAGTGAAAGATACTTTCAGTAACAGCTGCCAGTGGAACTGCTTTGGAAATATTCATTTGGCATGATTTCCTGCTATTGGTACTCTTCATTCTTCTCTCTGTCTTTTGTTCTCCCCAACACACACACACACACACACACACACACACACACACACACACACACACACACACACACACACAGCTGATGGTTTGTTAAAAGTAAATTTATTTGCATATGCAATATATTTTATTGACACAACCCACCTGTTAGTTTGGAAAATTATGCGTGTCATTTTGTCATGCTAGCATGTTTTTAGGCACAAAGAAACCAACACCGGACAAATCACAACTAAAACAGAACAGGATGTAGGTTATGCCTCCTGCTGTGCACTGTGCCCATGATAAAGTCTAAGAAGGCTAAGGATCTTCTTTTTCCTTTTCTTTATTTGGCTGTTCTCAATGGGGGTCACTACAGTGGTTTTATCCTGAATAACATCCTTTGTCACCATAGCCACCTACATGTTCTCCCTTACCACATCCATAAACCTCTTCTTTGGTCTTTCTCTCCCTTCTGCCTGGTGTTTCCACCCCTAGCATTTTATATAAACCTCATCCATCCTCTGCAAATGTCCAACCACCTCCATTTTGTCTGCCTACTTTTGTCTTCAAAATGTCCTACCTGTGCCTTCCCTCTAATAAACTTATTACTAATCCTGTTACTCTTTGTCACTCTCAACCTTTTCGTCTTTGCGAATTCCTGCTCCTTCTCCTGCCTTTTGCTCAGTGCCACATTGCAGGCCTCTCTGTGAGCGTACTGGCAGATACTCGTCTATCAGAGATCAATCTTGCAAATTTACACTATTCGCAATATCTTGCTTGCACTCAGTCTAGATTTCTCTACAATCTTCTCCATGACTTGAGTTCACTCAACACCAAGTATGTTAAAATAATCAACTTTCATCATCTCAGCACTCTTGCAAAGTTTTTCCTCTTTCATTCACACACATGAAGTTTAAATCATTACAAACTGCTCCCTAATCTCACCAAAAATCACAATGTCATCTGCAAACATTATATTCCACAGGCATTCCTGCATTATCTTGTCTGTTCATTAACTCTGCAAACAAAAAAGAACACTGCTGTTTTTCCTACTGCACATTTCACAACTGTCACACTGTCTTGATACAAATCCTAAACCACCCTTTCTTATTCTTCCATGTTACAATCCACTTGTGGAAAACATGAACTATTTATATTAAATAAAATCTCAACAATTTTCAGCAACCTTTCAAACACTCTCTTCCAAAACATTCCTTCTTTACTTTTTTTCCCCCCAACACAAATACTACACCATTTCTTTTTTTATATAGCCCATAATACAAACCCTTTCTCCTTATTCTCCTTCTTCACTTCATACTGCTTACATTCAGTGTTCACAGTCTTACATCTACCGTATTACCCTTCTGACAGTCTTTTTTTATGAAGAAAACTCTTCCCTCAAGCTTCTCTTCCTCAGCCCAACAGTAGCCTAATTTCCTACATAACCTTGTTGGGAAATAGTACTGGATTCAGATGTTGTTAACCTGGGCCTCGTGTGATTAGGTATCAAAATCTGATTTTTGATCCTTGTATTTCTTTAGTCTCTAGATGCTTTTCTCAATGCAACCCGCCCTACCTATCTTAATGTAATGTAAAATAAACATGAAGTAAAATATGTTTCAATACATTTCAGTCTAACAGATTTTTAAGTATGTATTCAATTACAGTGTTTTATGAAAATATGGTTTATAGATATCATACTCTGCAATTTGCTGGAAATATTTCTAACAGGCTCGATCCAGATGTTTTCTGTGATGTTTAGGGACTACAGATTCATGTTTCAAAGTAGTGTAAAGTGGATTTTAGAGAAAGATCTTGATTAAAGCTATGTTGCAAAAGCCAGCACATTTTTCAGTTGCACAGTTTTCTGAAACTGAGTAAAATCCTTTATTTGTCCATGTAATTTTTCAAATCCCACTGGCAGCCCATTTAATTATAAGATAGTACACTCCTAGTTGGCAAGATTTAATTTTTCATTACACCAAATCTTTGTACCATGCATTATTATGATATTGTTCTATATTTGCCATTCCTTTACAGGACTTATCCTTCAAATGATTCTGTCTTGACTCAGTCTTGTTTTACATACTTCATTGGACACATGGTTGTTTGATAAGGTTGCAAATCCTACTGATGGCTCATCCATGTATTTCATACTTGTAAAAAATATACATCATCAAATCAAGTACCATAATGTTCTGTCATCTAAAACAATTTGTTACATGGTGTATGTGTTCATCTTTTAGACAAACATTTAAACTTCTGAATACATACGTTATTTGAGGTTTTGTTTCATATCACTGGCTATTTCAAGACCATTAGATACAGGTAATACCAGAAATGTCATAAAAAATACATGCCAAAATATGAAAAGGAATGTGGGGTAAAGTAAAGCATAAGAAAAATCTGTGCAGTCAAGAAAACCTTGGATATTATACAATTTCTGGTAACATCTAAGAAGGAACAGTTGGTGACTCTGTACACCCCCCCCCCACCCCCATTGCATGAAGGAATTTTATCATTATTGTCATTAAGGCTGATTACTCATCCCTTCTTTCTGCTTTACTTCAAAGACTTTGCATTGAACACATTCCATTATTATCATACCAGACAATAATACAGCATATTAATATTACATACTACAGAAGAGCAATGGGTATTAAAAAACAGCTTTTATTATAATATTAAAATAGTTTATCTTAGATTATTTATGTTTTCATACATTGAGAGTCGGCATAAAGTTACTGTTTTTACTTTGCTACAAGAGCTAAATTAATGATAGGTAATTGTCTATGAGTAGTGGGTATGAGTACCAGCATTTGTTTGATAGCTATTATGTGTATATGTGAATTGGGTTTTTGGCGTTATTTTATAAGGACGCTGACCTTATTTACAGTCAGATTCGCTACACACACCAAACATCAGAATGAGTACGTGTTTTGTAAGAGTCGGTGAGAAGGGGACATGTTTTAAGATGGCATGTTAGGAGCATTTGTACAAGATCAATGGAGTATGCTGCAGTTCAATTAGACGCCGTTGGGGGGAGTCTCTGCTCCTTTCTGAACCTGCTGCCTGCGTTTGACACAGTACATTGTCATGGCACAGTACATTGCGATGGTAGCTACCACATTCTCTTTGTCAAATACATATGCTGTACGTGACAACATATTGTATATCTGCTTGTCAGGCGAATTTATCTCACAATTTACTTTTCCCAGAATACTTTGTGCTTTGCATTTTGACGTAAATGAAATGATGTGCTATAAATGATACAACGACACAGAACATGGACACTTTAACATTTATTAATTTTCTAAAATGCTTATCTTAATAAGGCTTGCAATTCCAGCTCTGATTGGGCATAAGTTAAGGGAGACATCCAGGACTGATTGTCAGCTGGTACTGCAAACACAGAGATACAAATTCACACCTAAGGGCAATTTAATATCTCACTTACAGGATTTACCCCACTTACAGGACTTTGAATTGTGAGAGGAAACTGAAATTCCCAGAGTAAAACTCAGACAAAGGGAAGACATGCAAACTACACACAGAAAAACTTAAAAGTATCAAAATTAGAACAATTTTGTTTGTAGAAAATGATTAATGATCTTTACAGAATTTAAACAAATAGTCTCAGTTTCATAAGTGCAGTAATGTTTCACAAAACCAGCTCATATTTAAAACTCAAATTTAAAAAAGAAACACATTTATATAACTATTGACTTAAAGTTAACAGTTTTAGGATTATTCGGTTTAGCTTTTTTAATTCTTTTTTTGGAATACTGATTTATTTAACTGATGTTTGGGGGGCTTAGTTTATGCACAATATTGTTATGATCTGGACTTTTGCATTTTTTTCAAACTTAGCCACATCATATGGCTAAGAAATATACCCAAATCATCATCCATAAACCACAACCTTTGATTGAAAGTTGATAAAAGTTACATGCAGTGTTTTTTTGTGAGACTTGAAACTTTACATCAAAACCAAACATCTACAGTTTGGTCATATATATATTGTTCAAAGCTTATGTGTTTTATCTTGTTATTTTTTTTAATTGGGCTGTTAGTTAATATTTATTTAGTTTACAAAATAGTTTTGTAGGTCATGTAGATCACATAGGAGGATTATCTATACTCACACATTTTTGTTTTCTTGCTTCCTAGTCAGAAAATACAATGTTTTGTTTGCTAAGTTATATGTAATTCACATTAGTTTGGTAAAAAAAACAATGTTGTAAAGACATTACTCCTTGTTTTTTCACTGTTTGTCCATTTTATCAGCTGCATTTACAGTGAGGAAAATAAGTATTTGAACACCCTGCGACTTTGCAAGTTCTCCCACCTATAAATCATGGAGGGGTCTGAAATTTTCATTTTAGGTGCATGTCCACTGTGAGAGACATAGTCTAAAAAAAATCTGCTATCTATATTTATGATTTTTTTAAAGTATTTATTTGTGTGTTACTGCTGCAAATAAGTATTTGAACACCTGTCAATCAGCAAAATTGGCCTCAAAGACCTGTTAGTCATCCAGGGGAGAACGTCTCCAGCACATATACACTCAGGACAAGGGGACCAATCCATCGCTGACCATAAAAACAATTAATATTTATTACAAATATAATAAATAACAATGGCACGATGGCTTAGTGGTTAGAACATTCACCTCTCAGCGCTGGTGATTCCTGGTTCGAATCCTAATCTGGGTGAAGTTTCTATGTTCCAGTGTGTACCCAGCGATAAATTGTCCTGGGTGTATCTGACCAGCGCCCAAACGTTCTCCCCTGGATGGGCATGGGGAAATCCCCCCCACCCCCACCCCTTGCGTGACACTAGTGGAGGAATAAGTGGAAGATAATGAATAAATTAATGAATAATAAATAATAACTTGTCGCAGTTATTAATAAATGATAGAAATGCCTTAGCCTGTTTAGTTAAGTACCTCTCACTTGTGGCTCTTTTAAATGAGTTGCAATAAATTTGTGGTGTTTTATTTATCAGAGTTTATTTTATGCTAAAATGAAATGAATTTCCATTTGAAGTGGGTAAAATTTGCTGTATAATGACAAAATTTGTATCTCACTCTGGTTTCCATTCTTCTCTGAATTTACTATGCAAACACATCACTTGCTGTGAATAAGCTCTAGAGCGCGTTGCACAATGCATTGCTCTTTACAGCATAATCCTCGCAAATGCTGTGGCTTAGCAGGTTAAGTGGTGTACAGCAGTATACATTTAAGTACTGAGGTACAGGGGATTAATCTTCAGCGCAAACACATAACCCCCACACCCTCCCACTTAGCCACCCACACACACACACACACACACACAAAATCTGGTAGCTTAAATGCAGCCAAGTCTGGTCATGTGACCACACTTTTCGGACATGAGGAAAGTTTGCGGCACTTATGGGATCACTTCTGTTGATTAATGCAGTGCTCATGATTATACTGCCAAATTTAAGCTGCTGAATAAAATACATCCACTAAGCTAAGCTATCTCATCAAATGTACAACACTGATGTTTTCCTTGCGATAGGATTTACTCATATTGAAATGTGACTATATTTAGCCCTTGGGTATTCTTTAAACATAGGATTGAATCTCTTATTGTCAGTCCACATGCTTTAGGAGTCCCTCTTGTGTTGTTAAGTTGGCTTGGTCTGCAGCTTGTTTGAAAAAAGGACAATAATATGTGTCAGTTTGCTGCACAAGCAAGCTCTATCATGACCAGTTTAACCAGACAAATGTTCAACATTGAGAAGTTAAATATTAGGAGATGCATACTTTTTATTCTGTATTATCCTTTTGTGTGGAAATGTCTGTCTGTCCCATAGTTAAAAATGTTTTTAATTTATTTTTGTTGCAGTAGTTTGGTTGGCCATGATCGTATACCCTAAATTGTTCAAGATTTCTTTATTGATATATTTTTTTATGTCAACTTTAATGTGGTCATTCAAAAGACTTGTTCTAGTAGTGAATTACAAAATTACTTTGCAATATTACAGTAAGTGCCATTCTCTGGGTTTACTCCTAGCTTACTAATAGGATTAGCCTGTATTTGATAGCAAATTCAATGTTGATTAATAGAGTTCCAGTACGTTCTAATAAAAAAAAAATCATCACACCATGATGCTGCTAATAGCATGAAGTGTAGATGCTGTATACAGAACACGCAAGTCTTTCAATTATTATATTACTATTGTATAATCTGAGGCTTTGCATTCATATATCTCCAAGCATTGTGTATCAATTAAAGTGTATTTCAGGATGGGTGCTGTGCAGCATGCTGCATCTCTGACCAGCCACTGAACTCTCACACACTCATGAACAACGCGGTCAGCCAGTGTTGCTCATTTGTCATGTTGAACACTGACAGTAAAAGGTCATTGGCTCCCATTGCTGCAAGCCAGAAAGATCAGCCACTATTTTACTCAGCACTAAGGATTTTTGTTGAACTGGAAAGATAAATACATATACATGAACATTCTTAAGCAGATCTATCTATATGCCTTTATTTTGCTATAAAAAGAAAATAATAGTTACATTTTATTAAGTTTAATGTTTAATGTTTTGGTTAAATTCTGATAATTTTTTAAGATACATTGTCATATTTTGTATCTTGTTTGACATTTTCATGCCTTTACATTAAGTTTGTTTTGCTAGAATACTGTTAAAGATTTTGGATGCACTATTGAGGATTGCACTCATTGGCAATCTACCATCTTTTACTTAATCTGTCTAATCAGGAGAATGATTTCCTACTGAGTTCAACTACGGAGGTCCAAAAAGAATGATATCACTAAAATAACAGGTCAAGTGGTGAAAGGGATAAGATGATAACTTCTGCCTAGAAGATTTTTTAAGCACATGGCTTCCTTACTGTCTTTTCCACTATGATCATGACTGCCCTTGTGGTTTATGTTTTGTTTTGGCTTGCTTTCTTTTGTTGCATGACTTTGAGACACACTATGAAACATCTGGAATGAGTTAACCAGTCTTTCCTAAACAGTAAAGGAAAAAAGGAACAGATAACCTCAGAGAAGTGTTTCCCCTTACTGTGGAACAGTTAATTAACCATATGTGGATAAAATAAATCGAGTTGTTTCATATATTACAGTTTATTCATTTGTTAATTTTTTTTTCTTGTTGGAACCTCATATTATTCGACAGTAGCAATAGTAGCTATTTTGGAAATGAAAACGTAATGTTAGATCCCTTATGCACACATGTTTGTTGTTCACTGCTGTTAGAACATAGGGATTTAATAATGAGCTATATACTACATTTTCACTGAAGCCAAATCTTAAATGTCAGCCACATGAAGTTAAGTGCAATTTAGGATATACATTCTGAATAAGAGCTAAATTTGATAATGAACTTCATTGTCAACTCTCATTATATATGGTTTTAGTAGAAAGTATTGACAAAATAACATTATCATAGACTTCGGTGTGTTTGGGTTTTTGACATAAAAACAAACAAAATGCAAGGCTTTAAATAATATAATTTGTAGTGCAATTGAACATAAAAGTAACTTTAGTATAGAAAATGTTCAAAGTGCAGGAATGTGCTATTCACTGTATTCTTATTGGTATTATATATTAAAACCATTTACTTAACAATAAAAACAGTATATATACTGTACATACTGTATTTACAGTTATAAAATATGTTAAAAGTGAGTGACTTTTATATACATTTAGATTTTTAAGTTCTAAAGAACTTTAAGCTAAAACACATCATTCTGCAGACCTGTAGCCCAGTTTGGCAGTCTCGGTCTACATGACGTTAATGGCAAGTTAGAAAACAAATGCATTTAAATGTATCTGTTTAAATATAAATATCTATTATATTTGAGTCCTAATGCATGCACTTTATAAAATAAAATTTGCCTCAAATGGCTGAGTTTAATTCAAAATTAAAGCAAAGCAGTTGTACTTTGTATATTCTATACAACTGCATTTGTTTAATTTGGTTGGTTCGGCTTGCCACAACAATTCCAGTTTCTCATGTGGCCCCTTGAAAAAATTAATTGCCCAGCCTTGTGTAGACTTTTTTTTTGCACTGAGTTGTGGCCTTTAGGTACAATGAAAAATGTGTAAAAGTGTGCAGTTTTATTAAAACAATAAATCCATGTGCATATATCTTTGTTAATCAAGTAAAACTGACTCCTGGAAACATAAACGTAAACATGGACACATTAATGATTAATGTAAGAAAATGTTATACCATAGCTGCATGTTTATTACTGTGTATGAATTAAAAGTTCCAGTTAGGATTTTATTGTATGGTTTACATTCATATATTTTTAATCTAATAAAAATTCATGTTACTTGAACGGGTTTATTATTAGATAGTTTAAAATAACTGTTGGCAGTTGTTACCTAAAGCTACACATATTTATGTTTTTGTCTGTAATACTTTATTTGATAGTTATTTTTACTGCAAATACATTTTCGTAATCATGGTAGATAGCTGGACCACAAAAAATTCTCCATCAGCTTTCCTGCTCTGCAGGTTGCTCTGTTCCACTGGGAATATATGAGGAGAACAGAGAAAACATGGGCTTACACAAAATAGCCAAATGGTCTGGTTCCTGGCCTGCTACTCCTTTACTGGCGTGATTTAATAGACTTACTTTTCCTGATGTTATTTGTCCCATGAAGCTACAGTCCGCACTGAGGTAGCCACCTGATGCCATGATCCACCACCTTCAGCTCTCTCAGACAGTTAATTCTCTCCTCCATTGCACATACTATTGACATGCGATGATCACAAATTAGAATATAAACATTAAAACCTCCCTTTTTGGATTTAAAGAATGAAAGGTATTTCAGTTAAAAGATGCCTGTGTTTTTCCATTAATTTTATTAAGTAAGGGACGGCACTGTGGATTAGTGGTTATTTGGCTTGCCTCTCAGCGCTGGGCTGGGGATTCTTGGTTCGAATCCTCGTGTCCGTGTGAGTTTCCTCCGGGTTCTTCGGTTTCATCCGACAGTACAAAAACATAGATTCAAAGTAAATTGAATGCTCTAAATTGCCCCGTATAGTGTATGTTTGTGTGTGGCTGTGTAAGTGTGCCTAGCGATTGATTAGCGCCCTGTCCTGGGTGTATCTGCACAGTGAAACGTTCTCACCTGGATGGGTATGGGGATTAAGCAGAAGATGAATTAATGAATGAATAAATAAATTATTGTGTAATTATAGGCTTTGCAGTTTTGTGTTTTTAAATATTTTATTACAGTAAATATTAAAAACTAACGAACCATGAATTTGCTTCACTGTTCTTAAGACAATATATGCTCCATTGCACTGGTCTATACATAGTTTTATAGTCTACATTATATGTACTCTACAAACCCTGGTGCACTCGGGACTCACAATTAAGAATTGAACAATACTACAGACTTTCCAATGAGCATTAAACAATAATAAAATACGGCAGATGGGGCACACAATGGGGCACTATATTTGTAATAGGAAGCTGTACGGAACAGTAATCAAGCTCTTACCAAAGTTATATTACAAACATAAAAGTGTAAACAAACACATTGTGTAAGATGTGTACTTCTCTATGCTTTTTGAAGGCCTTTTCTAAACCACAGACTTTCCACAGATTCAGCCAACCAGATGCTGCTGACTGCGGACACTAAATAGTTAAACATAAATACAACCAGGCTATGAGTGCTAACTTAAAGGCTAAAACCTCCAAATAACACTTTGGCTGTATATAAAAGCAACAGAATAACAACTTCATGACTAAGATATACAAGCATAAACATTTGATCTAAATGATAATTAATGAACTTCATGATCAGATACACCGCTGGTTAGGTAGAAAAAGACTTTTGTGTAAAAGTAAAAGCATTTTCGAAAAACAAATGCCTTAGTGTTGTGGAAATGTAATCACAGAACTAGGATCTTCCTTCTTTACAGTTGTATCAGACCTTAGCTTTTGGTTTTCCATTAACTATTAAATGGTCAGTATGTGCTCATTCTCACACTGTTGCTTTTGACACCATGAACTGTAGAAAAATATAGAAGGTAAAGAAAAACTTTATTATGAAAGAAAAGGTTTATGTCAAATGATGTGATGATGAACAAATACATATACACTGCTCAAAAAAATAAAAGGAACACGTAAACAACACAATGTAACTCACAATGTAAATTTTCACAATTCTGTGAAATTAACCTGTCCAGTTAGCAACACTGATTGTGAATCAATTTCACTTGCTGTTTTTCAAATGCAATAGACAACAGGTAGAAATGAGAGGCACTTAGCAAGACAACTCCTATAAAGGAGTGGTTCTGCACAGACCTTTTCTCTGTTCTCATCCTTTCTGGCTGATCTTTTGCATTTTGTCAGTTCTCTTACCATAGAGGTTGCATGAGGCGGTGTCAACAACCCACAGAAGTTGTTCAGATAGTGCAGCGTATTCAGGATGGCACATTAATGCAAGCTGTGGCAAGAAGGTTTATTTTATGTTTTATTTTATCTTTATTATCTATATTTTTTTGAGCAGTGTATATACAAACACTGATCACTCGGGCGGCACGGTGGCTTAGTAGTTAGCATGTTCGCCTCTCAGATTCGAATCCCAATCTGGTTAGATTTTCTATGTTTTCCCCATGTTCGCATGGGTATCCCCTGGGTTCTACGGTTTCCCAGAGTCCAAAAACATGGATTCAAGGTAAATTGGCAATGTAGTTTTTTAGGACTTTTAGCTATGAAGGTGAGTAGAGGGTGAACCTGTCAGCCTGAGGCTCCAGTTGTTCTGTTGAACCTCAGACTTACCCGGGTCATGAGGTCGACCTTTACCCTCTCAATGACTCTATCACTAAGTGCTTATCTGCCTCAAAGCCATAAAGGCTCACTGCCATTGCGGATGCAGCAAGTGTTGCTTCTCTGAAGTATAAAATGTAAAATGCTTACACATATAAAATAAATATACATTGTAGATCTTATTAAGCAGTATGCATATCCAAAATGTATTGCTGCTTGTTGTTTATTAACAATAATGTAGAGTTGGTTTCAGGTAGTGCAGGAGTTCATGCACAGCCAAGCATACATGCGTAGCTACCTAGTTTTTAGCACAAGTTTGATCAATTGGTGTGTGTTAATGTGTGTGTGGGTGTTCACACACGCATGTGTGTTTGTGAGAGGGGAAAAACTGGTGTGTGTGTAGGGGTGATCTTTGGTGTCACAGAGCCCAAAGCAACAACTGGTATGGAAAGGGCTTGGGGCTCCAGTCTGATGGATCTGATGGATGGCTCATATGGATAACTCCTGGATCTGTGTGACAAGATACACTCACATATAACTGTGGTTGACTAATACTCATCTCATTGCTACCTTAGCGCAACAAGCCATTAAATACTTAGTGGATTATAGCAGCATGACCGTATAATGGCCTGTTATGTTGAAGGGATTTTAAGTCATTTTTAAAAGAAATTTGACAAATGGTTAATTTGAAATAAATACTTAACAGTTGATGCAGAGGTTTAAAAAAGACATTGTTATCTAGTTCTACTATCTTAAGGTTTGTTTTGTACTAACCATCTGACCTGCAGAATTATTAAACCTGATCATTTTCTGATCTACTTTCTCCCCTGGAATATGTTTTTTTTTTTTATATATATATTTTCAAGAAATCTATAGTGCACCATGAAGAGGATAATCAGACATTGATGACTATGGACTATTAAGCAGCTCATGTCATGCATATAACAAATATGGGAGTGTGAACCAGAAAATATTTGAATCAGACATTAGCAATAGGAAGGCAGAAAATAAGACTAGTGGTGGAATGAGGAAGGGCAGGAAAGTTCCTCCCTCTAAGGAGGACGAGATTGGCAAAAAACTGGGATGTCTAGAGAGATAAATTGAGCAGTTTGGTTTCATGCCAGCAAAATCCACCACTGGTGCAAAGTTTGCTTTGAGAATGTTGATGGAGAAATATAGTTACAGTTGTAAGATGTGCAGTACATTTGCTTATTTCGCAGACACTTTTATCCAAAGGATTAGAATACAGGGTTGGCCAGAGTACAGCACCCCTGTGGCAATGAGGGTTAAGATTTTTGCTTAAGGTCCCACATTGGTAACTTTAATGAATTTGGAACAACAACCTTTTGATAGCCCCAGACATATTTAAAGTGAAAGTGTGGCTGCATCAGAGTCCTATGTTGTTTGCAGCGGTCCTGGTCTTATAGAGGTCTTTTAAAAATAACACTACAATAAAAGTACCACTAAAGACATTACTTTAAATAATTTGTGCACCACCTCATAATCAAAGAAATTTACCATGATGTGGTAGCAAACAACACCAAAGCTAAAATACCTTATTACATCACAACATGATTGATCAACATATTTTACATTTAGATTATGCTTTTCCTATTATTTTAACATTTTACAATGGAAAAATATAGAAATCAAACATGTCTTATTTTTGACCCAGTAATCCATAATAAATTCTTGGTTCATACCTTGGTGTTCATATGCAAATTTAATTGTGTCCCTGGTGTTTTTTTAGACAGTAAATAATTTAAGCTTACCAATTTAGTGACATAACTTGCTTTATTATGGCATATTAATTCTAGTTGAACCTTGTTGCACAGTGTTGTGTTATTTTTAGTTATTAAGTTTTATTTCAACTCTAAATCTGTTCATAAATGTTTTTCTCTTCTATTTGTAAGAATGATAAAATCTTACAGAAAACTTACTTGCCTTTATTTACCTTAGCACAGCTTTTACATAGCCTTAAATTATGCTTAAATATGTACAGAAATACACTAAAATGAGAACCACTGGCAGGAATGTAGAATGACATTTAGCTGATAGAGGACATCACGTCACCGGAGACTCTTAGATATGCACACGCACACACACACACACACACACACACACACACACACACACACGGACACAATCATATATTGAATGTGTGTAACCAGGCTGTGTTTGTATCCCACAGGGGGAGGCTGTTAGAGCAGAACTACTACACTGGCACATTTTCCCCAGCATTTATTACCCTGGTGGACAAACAAGCCAAACAAAATGTGGTTTATGTGTGTGCGTGAACAGAGTGTATGTGGAGCCAATAGGGGGAAGGGAGAGGTGAGCTCTGGCGGTAATATAACCATATGTTGTCTGTTAACAGAATGAAAAGTAAAAACATTGCAATGATCCATCTTCATTAAAGGATTTCCCTCTTCTTGCCACACCTTACTGACAATATTCTGCTGGGGTTCACCTGCTTGGGCACACTCAATCTCCATACTCCCCCCCCCCCCCCCCCTCCGC
>JAOUQT010175011.1:0-18234 GCA_025769995.1 Xyliphius kryptos
CCAGCTGTGGCAGCAAGAAGGTTTGCTGTGTCGGTCAGCACAGTGTCCAGAGCATGGAGCAGACACCAGGAGACATGTCGGGAGGGGGCCGGAGGAGAGAATCAGGAGCATGCCCAGGCGTCATAGAGAGGTCATACAGGCACGTGGAGGACACACACACTACTGAGCCTCATTAGAACTTGTCTTGAGGAATTTCCACTGAATTTGGATTAGCCTGTCATTTGATTTTGAGTTGAATTCCAAATCCAGACCTCAATGGGAGAATTATTTTGATGTTATTTTGTTCTAAACAAATTCCACTATCTACTAAATAAAGATTTTCAACTGAAATATTTCATTCATTGAGATCTAGGATGTGTTATTTTAGTGTTCCCATTATTTTTTTGAGCAGTGCATTTTCTCCTAATTTCTATTATGTGTATAATGTGATACGATTTTATCAGCACTTTAAATGTATTGCATGCCTTTATCTCTTAAAAAGTATATAGTACAGTTAACATTATTAAACCCACCACTTAAAGCACCAACTGCTCCATAATCCAGCGACTTTCCCTCCATTATACTGGCATCACACTCAATATTCCCAGATAGGTTAAGATTTGACCCTGTCCCAGCATTAGTAAAAGGTGAATCCTGCAAGCGAGAAACATTCATAATGCTACTGAATGTTGATTTAACACACAAAGAATTTCAAATGTACTAAGCAACTAGATTTAATAATATTTACATGTTTAAGATATATTATGCTTTCTGTAGATTTTTAAGCAGTCTGAAATTGAATTTGAAACTCGGTGAGTTGGAATCACCAGGTGACATTCATGACTAGAGCGCAGTGAACGAGTCGGAGTGTATTTAGTAAAGATGGACTGAAGGTAAGAGGGGTCAGATCCAGAGATTGTCCTGTAGGTCAGGGTCAGTACCTTGTACTAAATGCAGCAGCTACAGGAAGCCAATGGAGTGAGATGAGTAATGGAGTAATTAATATTTAATTAAAAAATTTACTTCTACACAATATGCTTTAGGAATGTGTCATAAGAAAACCTAAATATAAATCAATTTTAGGAGTAAAGGGTAGTCGATAGGCCATGGCTACTCTTTGCAAACAAAAACCTTACTAATGCAAACTGCTTCAGGGGACAATCAAAAAGGAAATAGAATGTTTAGGGTCATTACTTCTAGCTCTATAAGAGCTGCGGTCACTGCTTCAAGTGCCTGGGCACCATCTCTCAGCTTGTCAATGGCCTGTAAAAAAAAATAAAATCCACGGTCATTATAGAACACCAAAGCAAGGTTTAAGATCAATGTTATCACACAGCACCACATTAATACTCTACAGACTAGAGCTGGGGCGATATGGCCTAAACTTACTATTGCAATATATTGAGCAGTTCACCTCGATAATGAAAAATGGACGATCATTTTAATACACACATACCCCAAAAATAAAGAATGTATAAGGCCATCATAAAAACTTCACAGTCATATTGATGGTACGATTCCCTTTTTACTGCCACATAGTCAACTTAAAGGAACATGACCGTAGCTGACAAAAAAGACAAAACAACTTTTCTTTTACTTTTTTTTTCTAAAGATTCTGAAAATACCGATATAAGCAAAATGATGTCTGTTAGCATCATAAATTTCGGTATCGGTAAATTTTTGGTATATCGTCCAGGCCATTAAATAATTAACAGTATATTTTTTCTGTTGTTTTTACAATTATATGTATTTGATATTTCATAAACTACTGTATAACCCATTTTTACTTATATTTAGCAGGGGTACTATTAATTGTGGAGGGAATCTGTAGGTATTAAGAATGTACTGTTTAATTAGCGTTAGCTAACTGACACAGTTTGTATAACAAAAATACAACATGAACAAAACACTGAATCAAAAAAACCTCACCTGAAACCACAACCACCCCGATTAACTATTTTGAAAGCAGATGTAACAGTTCCCCAAAAATGATGTAAAATCCCCAAAACACATAGCATTTAAAAAAGTTTTAAGCAAGAACTCTACTATGAATGTGAAAATATCAATTCCAGTAACACGTGCCATGTGGTGGAATCCAAATCATTCTAAAGCTGCTATTAAACACAAATTTTACACTAGTTCCAACCTGCAAACACTGTTTGAAATAAAGCATCACCGCTACAATAATGACAACATGTTGACATGATTACGGTAACAGAATTAGAAGCATCCAAGCACCTGAACTTTAAATTTCTGTAATTATTTCTAAATCACAAATGTTTGTTGGCTGAAGAGATGAACTGCACTTACTTTCTGGCAAGCTCTTTTACACACATGTTTATATTCCTTAGCTTTGGATTCGGAGTGATAGCCTGCCCCTGGATTAAAAGAAATAGTAACTATTATTTTAAAACCAGATTTTAACACAGTCACTCACACAGCCACACACACAATCACACACTATATGGGGTAATATACAACATTTAATTCACCTTGAATCCCTATTTTTGGACTGTGGGTGAAAACAAGAGAACCGGGAGAAAACATAGAAACACCTTCCAGATCGGGATTCAAACCGGGAATCCACAGCTCTGAGAGGTGAACATACTAACCACCAAGTCACCGTGCCACCTATTTAGTCATTTTATGGTTTATTATGAAAATAGGAATCAAAAGTAGGGGTTAGTGGTTCACTCCTCAGAGCTGGGGTTTCCTGATTCGGATCCCGATCTGGATGAAGTTTTTATGTCCTCCCCGTGTCCGCTTGGGT
Source organism: Xyliphius kryptos (assembly GCA_025769995.1). Classification (NCBI taxonomy): domain Eukaryota; kingdom Metazoa; phylum Chordata; class Actinopteri; order Siluriformes; family Aspredinidae; genus Xyliphius; species Xyliphius kryptos. The sequence continues at coordinate 2,750 of JAOUQT010175011.1, forward strand.
TTTCTCTGGGTTCTCCGGTTTCCTCCCACAGTCAAAAACCATGGATTCCAGAGTAAACTGAAAGCTCCTAATTGCCCTATATAGTTTGTATGTGTGGATGTGTGAGTGAGTGTGTGCCCAGCGATAGATTCTGCCCAGTGCTTGAGACGTTCTCCCCGGATGGGCATGGGGAACCCCACCGCGACCCCCGTAGAGGAATAAGCGGCAGAAAATGGATGGATGGAGTTCAAAAGTAGGAAACCAATCACTTATCGGCCCTAATTCCATGCACATATATATTTAATCCCACTTAAACACTGCTTTTTAAATTGGAATTGTTTTATTTCAGTCCATGAAAGTATTGCACAGCAAAGTGAACTTTTACCTGCATGCACGAGCACAAAGCCTACTGCTCTGCACTGGCTGCTGATATTCTGTACGGTCTCTGGGTAACTGAGTGTGGCTGAAAGGTTGTCTTTGCATCCTGCTGAGTTTATTGCCTTCTCCATGACCTGTACACAGCAGCACTCGCATCTTGGCCCATCAATCACTCACAGTTCATGCATACTCTTGACTTTTGACACCTAGAAGAAAAAAAAGAGGAACATTTGTGACATTTCCAACCTCATAAGCACGACACCGTTCAGAAAAAGACCAACCGACTGCTTTTATTGCTCTTCTCTAATACGTGTAGGATATGAAGTTGCACCGCCTTAAAATCCCAATGATGTTCAAACAGATATGACGTCAACATACTACATTTATCCATGTCATGCTTTAAACCAAGACACTTCGACTCTTTAGTGGCTCTAAAAGTTCGCGGTATGAAACGGATGCCGGTAAATACATACTTTAAACTTGTATTCCTCTTCGCTAAAAGTAAAACATTAATAGCCATTTAATGAGCAGCTACAGCGGTGACTGCAGCTCTTCTCCTCCTGCCGCCGCTTCTGTGTTCACTCCGGAGCTGAAGAGCGACCTACCGCCACCTGCTGTACTGGAGTATAACAGGGTCGACTAAAGTTTCCAAAATTAAAGTAGTTAAGACAATTTCAAACTTAAATTTAAATTTACACATATTTCTAGTACAGATCAGGCTAATATATTGACTAAATTTGCAATGATCGCTTTAGAATACTTCACAGTCCGTCTATTATTAAGTAACAGCTGACTGATCTAAAGGTTGGGGGTTCAAATCCCAGGTCCATTGAAGTTACCAATGTGGATCCTTGAGCAAGAAAACCTCATTGCTCCAAGGGTTCTGTATTAACCCTGTGTTCTGACCCCAATAAAGTTGTGATATTTGTAAGTCGCTTTGGATAAAAATTAAATCAGCTAAATGACTAAATGTAATGTAGATTGACCGAGAATTTACTCATTATCTTCCGCGTAATCCTCCATTCGGGTCGCATGGGTGTGCCCCATGCCCATCCAGGGGAGATTGTTTTAGGCACTGGGCAAATACACCCATTACAGGGCACAAATCTATCTCTGGGCACACACTCACGCATGCATGCAGAATATATGGGGCAATTTAGTGTCAATTTACCTTGAATCCATGTTTTTTTTTTTTACTGTGGGTGGAAACCGGAGAACCAAGAGAAAACTCACCTGGACACGGGATTTTGGATTTAGAATTGTATCAATAAACTATTCTGATTCTAAATTTAGCATCACTGTGGCACAGTGCTAAGCCATCCGCCTCGCAGTGCCAGGGATCTAGCAAATACCAATCTGTGTGGAGTTTTCATGTTCTCCCTGTGTCTGTGTGGGTTTCTCCGCGTTCCTCTCACATTCCAAAAACATGCATTGAATGTAAATAGGCTGCACTAAATTGTCCCTTTCTAAATTGCTTCCATATAGTTTGTGTCTGTGAGTGAGTGTGTACCCAGTGATTGATTGGGCTCCCTGCCCTGGATGTATCTGCCCAGCGCCCAAAATACACTCCCATGGCTTGGATTAAGCGAAAGATGATGAATGAATGGAAAATGAGATGAGATGTTTTGTGAGTTGAGCGGATACACACACATGGAAAAAGGCTTAGGCAACAAAATATGTAACTGTAGATAAGGTGTCCGCACACACAGACACACACACATACACAACCATGTCCGCTTACACCTCCCAGCACCCTCTATTAGTAGAAAATGAGATGAGACATTATCGTTAGTTCAAACGTTAGTCTATACTTTTAAACAGTATGTAATGTTTTAGAATTCATGAAAAAAACACAAAAATGTAGGTTAGACAATTAATAGACATTCCAAACCACTGAATGAAGGCTTATTTAGAATCAGGTGAACATATTGTAATTTGGTGTATGTGTTTTCTATACTTTTTTTTAACAAAACATTGTGCACCTAATGTTTACTGTAAGGTCAAATGTCGCGACCTTGTCAGATTCCCCGCCAAAGCTATGAATGCGCATTGTGCACTCATCCCCAAACCTCCCCTCCTGTCTCATTCTTCAACTGTTCCCCAATCCTCGAGCATCCTGCACTATATGAATATACATGAGAAGCGGGTTGTAGTTTCCTTTGACGGTGAGTTATTTGAAGCGAGTTTAATGCTGTGGTTCGACGTTCTGTCCATTACAGGCTGAATCAGCACGATGGCTCGCCTTGCACATCTGCGCGGGTCCATGTCGATGCTTTTGTTGGGGATTTTCTTCATCACTTCTGCTCAGGTAAAGATTATTATGTATCATTATTTATGTATTAACGTATGTGTGTCATCAGTTGTCGAAAACTCAACATATAACATACATTAAGATATCATATAAGCCTATATACTGCAAAAAATCTTATTTAGAAATACGGAAAAAAATAACATGAATGAAGTAAAATGTAGTAAAGTAAAGTGGGTAGCTTAAGATTTCTTAAAAGAAGGGTAAAAAAAAAGTGGTAATACTTATTCCCCCACATTTTTTAGGATTTTCTGACTTGTTAAGACTTTATTTTTGCAGTTTAATTATATATAAATACATGTACAAGTTTAACAAAAACAAATGAACAAACCTTCTTGATGAACTTTCACACCGCCCAATTTATTTCTACAGAAACCTGAGAACACGTAATGGCATTACAGGCCACTAAAGTAATAAATATACATTAGAAATTAAATAAAATTATGGGACTATATTGTTATTAGGTCTGTACTTGGCATTTGATTAAACATACACAGCCATTAATTTTGTACATATCCAATTTAAGGCCTTGCATTTTTTTTCAAGACTGTGAGGAAAAAAATCTGTGTAAAGATAATTTTCTTCCAATGTGTTAATTATCTTCACTTTTAAAATCAATTTAACTTGACATTTAACAAAGGATTCCAAACATTTTCATATCAGCATCAAAACCTGTCACTAGGGTGTTGTCAATCAATTATTATTATTACGTGCAATACAAAAACGTGCATTAACACAAATAATATAGTTATATTATAAATTGCATTTGTAACTTTAGTTTAAGAGTGTACATTTTCTTTGTATATATATTTGTACTTACGGAATCTGAGCAACTGTAATTTCTGAAATTCCCCCTCAGGGATCAATGAAGTAAGTATTCTGATTCTGATTCAAAAATAACCAATGACATCAACAAATAAATACATTTAGCTTGTTTTAGGTTTTAGAGATGTTGCTTTTCATAGACTGTAATCAATATGAATAAATTAAATGTCATAAAATAACAGGACAGGCTCGAGTTTCATTTTTTGGTATACTAGATTTGGAATATGTATATTTTATTGTCTTGAAATAAAGATAAGTGACTAAATCTTATTGCTGATACCCTTACTTAACCTTGGAACGAACGAATGACCAGATTGTTTTTTGTACTCTTAAATTAAAAATACACTCATGAAATAAGATCATAAAGATGAATAATTCTGTCAAATTTAAAAGTATTTTTTTTTTTACTTTGTCAGAGATTCGGTGGCCCATCTGGTCCGCCGGGCCCTGCTGGTTTCCCTGGAATTGATGGAATTGCTGTAAGTTTACATATACTTGATGATAAATCTTGATGTTACTGTTAGGATGAGATTAAAAAAAATGGTAAATTTACTAATGATGTTGTGTTTGCTAATATACCACCACCTACATTAAACATTAAACATTTTGTATCATCACTAAACTATTACTACTAATTCCATTAATACTAGGTAGATATACTTTTAAAGGAACTGGGTTAGATAAGTTGTAGGTATTTTGTTCTTTATTGTAATTGTTATGTAAAAGTTCCAGGAGGTCAGCATTTATAAAAATTATAAAAGCGACCCACTCCAACAATCATGTTACTGACAAAATTAATTAAATGACTGTTTTCTATCATTATGTTTATGGATTAATTTAAAGTGAGATAAAGCCGATGGCCCATATTGGAGACATAGAAGTATAATTAGTAATTCAACATTTTTTTCTACACAATATATTTATTCATGGTAATATGTTACAATCAAAAATTTGGTACAGTCCTTCTTTCCTGTAAGGTTGTTGTGATTTTGTTGTGAAGCCTTTTAACACCCAAATATTTTAAATAAATCATACATGATTGCTATATATAGGGTATATACAGTATAATCATAATATTATCATACATTCCTTTAGGGGACTAGAGGTGAAGATGGAGAAGATGGATCAGCTGTAAGTATTATTTCCAGGCATTTAAGTGAACTGCATTTTAAAGTGGAAGAAAAATTTTTTTTTTACGACAATTTAAAGGGAGCTGATGGTGATCCTGGGAGGTTTGGTTCTGCCGGTCTTCCTGGACAACCTGGTGCCGATGTGAGTACTAATTTGTCTTTTTGAAATCCATTGTTATATATTACCCATAAAGTATGGCAATGATCAAATGTCAATAATTTCTATTATAAATATAAAATAGCAACATTGACTTAATGGACCAGTGAAGTTGTATTAGGGACATTTTTATGCTTGACAAAAATGATTCGTCAAACAACATGGTTAAGGATTTATTTGAAAATGGTATTGTTGAGGAAGCATTTGTTATCTACATATTAGAACTATAATCTGAGTGATATATTAAGGGTGGACACTATTTTTGTCATTTTTTTCATATACTTTGTAAATCAGAACACATTTCATGCTTTTTGATTTTACTGTGAAGCCAGAAAGTGAAAACTCTGTGTGCAATTTACACAGTGGCTGCCTCTCTTTCTCAGCATGGTGAGAAATGACAGCTGTGAAATCTGTTAGAGAAGGTCAAATATTTAGATCTACGACTTTTGCTAGAAAAAAACGTATTAGCTGGTATTTCTCATTCAAGTATGAGAGATAAAAAAAACTGTACAAAGGAAATATTATATATTTTTAATATATAATAGAAATTTGAGGTTGTACATAAATAATTTAATTATTTACAAAGCGTTTAGAACAGCAGTTCTCAAATGGTGGGTCGTGACCCAAAAGTGGGACACAGACACGTTCTGGGTGAGTCGCTGATCTTCTTCTTTCAGCGTTATACCCTTTATTATTTAGTAGTCACCACAGTGATGAACTCGCATATTAGACTTGGCCAAATGTTTTAACCCGGATGCCCTTCCTGACACCCTCACCCTCCACTGGGCACGGGACACACAGACTATGGGGACAATGGAAAGCAGCCGATTCACCTTAAATCCATGTTTTTTGAGTGTTGGAGGAAATAAAAGAACCCGGAAAAAACTTACGCAGACACAGGAAGAACATGAAGAAAAGTTGCCGTTCACAATAAAGTTCCATTGCGGCAAAAAAGAAAGCAATAAAGACATTTTTATATTAATATTTTTTATTAAAATAATATAAAATACTGTTTATATAATTTCTTTGTTTTGTTTTTACCATTAAACTCCAAATGTATTCTATATAAAATGCGTTTGATGTATTTTGGAGTCTCTAGAATAAATTAAATAAATGTACATTTGAATGTACATTTGATTTGAATAGAAGAAAAACAATTTAAAAGAAATTAGTTTGGTTTGAATTTTATAAAAGTGGGTCGCAACTTTATGACTATGAGAAAATGTGGATCCTGTGCTGAGACCAGTTGAGAACCCCTGGTTTAGAACATTGTTTAATTTATATGGTAATTTATTTTGGAACATTACGTGACCTAATAAAGGTCTAAGATGGTGCTGGGTGAAATCCTGGCGGGGCAAAAACACAGATTTCCCCCATCTTACCATGAACTGCTGGAAATTCTTTACACTGAATGTTTACATGGTCATACATTGATAAGCAGCTGTACAACAGTGAGCAACCAATACATCACAGGGCACACTCTCACTCACACACCCATTATATAGGAGCAATTTAGAGTAGCCAGTTTATTTTGAATCCCTGTTTTTGGACTGTGGGAGGAAACTAAAAACCCTGAGAAAACCCACACAGACATGGGGAGAACATGGAAACTCCACCCAAATTGGGATTTGAATTTGGATGTGCTAACCACTAAGCCACCATGTATCCTAAAAAATAATTAGCATTTGTTTGTAAGAAAAGTAAAAGTGAACATATCATTTTTAATTTCATTTTCTTTTTTTATTAGGGTTTGACAGGACCCACGGGAGATGCAGGTCCAGATGGTCCCCCTGGGCAGAAGGTGACAATTTATTTGCAGTTTTAAAAAACATTTTGGAATATATGTGGTCGTATTTTTATTTATTCCATTTTTTTTTATCATTATATATTATTTTTTAGCTTATTATTATTTTTGTATGTGTATTTAGTTGCTATTTTGGCTATTTTGTAACTTATACTCTCACGTTTGTTAATTTGAACACAGAATAAGAAATACTATATTAATAAAATGAAATTATGTATAAGTGACATGATGAGTTAATTTAGAATATTACATAAACATAAGGAAAACCAATTTCTACACCACAGCATTATTACCAGATTGATTTAATTTTAATCTACTGTCTGTATAGTTAGATTCTTTGGTAGATAGTGATGCATACTTTTTTTTTTAAATATACACATTAATAAACAGTTTCATGTTGCTGACTGTTCTGTTATGACATGTGTTGCTTTTGATTCTAGGGAGAGCCTGGAAAACCTGGAATACGTGGAGCAGCTGTAAGTTTAAACATATTTATGTTAATGCAATTAGTTCTGACTGACCATAACCATGAGCAACTGCATTTTCACATAAACACAATGAACACTTCCTGTCTGAAATGTTTTTATTTTTCATTAAAGTCGAAAAATATAATATTTGACATGAAATATTTATGGCTTGTGTCTTTTACTTTTTTTCTAGGGAGTTGGGCCTAATGGGGCAATGGTATGTTCTTTTTTTGTACTATACTAAAATTATTTTTAATTGTCCTCCAATTCCTTTAAATTGTTTTTATTTATGTACTATAATTTAAAATTGTTTGTCGACAGGGACAACCTGGGCCTGGTGGTCTTCCTGGGGAAATTGGTAAAATGGGTCCCCCTGTAAGTAATTATTCAATTGTAAATTAGTTCAAAGGAATAGAAAGTGTAAAAAATAGGAGCCTCAATAAAAGCAATCCAGTATTTATATTTACATTTGGTTATTTAGCAGACGCTTTTATCCAAAGCGACTTACAAGTGTCCCACTTATTGGTTGGGTCCAGAACACAGGGTTACATACAGAATCCCTGGAGCAATCAGGGTTAAGGGTCTTGCTCAAGGACACACACTGGTAACTTCAGTGGACCTAGGATTTGAACCGACAACCCTTAGATTGCTATCCCAACACCCTAACCACTGAGCCACCAAACCCTATATAAAGTAATATATTAAGTTTTCTTTGCAAAAAGATAGCAATTATTAACGATGCCTCTAAAAGAGAACACACTGAATGAGCAGGAGTGAGCATTCTCTAATTGCGTCAAGTGAATGGCTCCACAAGCAATGTGGTGCTGGAGACCTGAATAAGATTTGAGCCATGACATTTAGTTAGTTTTTTAGCAGACGCTTTTATCCAAAGCGACTTACAAGTATCCCAACTTGATTGGAGTCAGAACACAGGGTTGATACAGCACCCTGGAGGAATGAGGGTTAAGGGTCTTGCTCAAGGACCCACAGTGGTAGCTTCAGTGGACCTGAGATTTGAACCCCCAACCTTCTGATTGACAGTCCAACACCCTAACCACTCAGCTAAAGTATGTGAAGAGTATAGTTGTAGTTCCTCCCTTTGGATTATTTCCTATAGCTTTTCCTTAGCTGAGTTTGTACACTTACCACCATGATGCAATAACTGTGTGGGCAAAGCTTCCTGTCGCTTAGGATCAAGTGAGAACAAGCTCAAAAAATAAGGTGAGGAACACTGGCTCATAAATGAAACGCTTGGCACTGCCTTAAACCGAGTGAAAAAAATGCAGCCGGTGAAGGAATATTAAAAATGTCAGTTGTAGAAAGCTTAGTAAATGACCCATGCATGAAAAAGTCTCTCCTCCTGGAAAGACTAAAAAGTCTAGACGCTTGTTCTGCTTTTGAGACAGAAGGCGTTCGTCCCTGAGCTACAGGTCTCCTTGGTGACCGTAGACAGTGGCAGAAGCCTCACAGAATCATAGGTGAGGGAGAGACCATACAGGACGTGCATGCCTGAAATAATTCGTTGCAGAGATGAGGCCATAATCAAATGCTGAATTGTAAATGAGAGGTAAAGTCAGGTGAGGTAATGGAGCTCATTTGTGCCTTTGCTGTGTTAATTGTCCATCTGTTTTTTTAGAGTTTACGAGGAGAGCGTGGAGGTTCGAGAGACAGATGGCTCAACTGAAAAGTGTTAATATATCTGCAGTGAATCTGTCTGCAGTCTCAGGTGCCCCATACGTTGGATTTAATTAATATGATCTTGTGATAGGGCGGCATGGTGGTGTAGTGGTTAGCACATTCGCCTCTCAGCGCTGGGAATCTGAGTTTAAATCCCAATCCAGATGGAGTTTCCATGTTGTGTCTGTGGGTTTTTTCTCTGGGTTCTCCGGTTTTCTCCCACAGTCCAAAAATCATGGATTCAAGGTGAACAGAATGCTATATAAAATGTGTGTTTGGGAGTGTCTTTGTGCCCAGCAATAGATTAGCAGCCTGTCGTGGGTGTATCTGCCCTCAGTCTGAAAGATTTTCCCTTGGATGGGCATGGGAAACGCCATCGACCCCAATCTAGGATTGAGCTGAAGATAATGGATGGATTTTGGAATGAGGTTTCCTGCAAATGGTGTGAACGTTAATTAGATGCACGGTATCAATAAAATAGCAAACTGCCAATGTCGGACCACTTTAAGGGCTTTTAAAAGTGACACGCTGATTGGTTTATTGCACGTGACGCTCAAAACTAACACCCAATAATCAAATCATCATGATTACAAGGATGCACTGACATTGCCGGGTTGGCGGCTCGGTAAAGATCACTACAAAAAAGGCTCTTGAGCTGTTTCTTGGTGATTGTAACAAGTAAGTATGACACACAAACACATATCATTCATTCATTATCTTCCGCTTATTCCTTTATGAGGGTCACGGTGGGGTTCCCCATGCCCACCCAAGGAAGAACGTCTCGGATGCTTGGCAAATACACCCAGGACAAGGCGCCAATCCATCGCTGGGTACACACTCACTCTCACAGCCACACACACATACACAGGGCAATTTTGGAGCATTTCATTTACCTTGAAGCCATGTTTTTGGACTGTCGGAGGAAAACGGAGAACCCAGAGGAAACCCACGCAGACATGGGAAGAACATGGAAATTCCACACAGATTGGGATTCGAACCGGGAATCCCCAGAGCTGAGAGGCGAACATACTAACCACTAAGCCACTAGGCCCACACACGTGTGTATATAAATAAATTTGATGTGATAAATTAAATTTGAATTTTAAAACAAAACTACTGCCCTATGAGTTTTACTCCCTACACAGATCTTCGAAACTGGTGAAGTGCACTTCATAATCAAAATCTATGTCTGAAATTCTGCACAGCTGGGGATGCTGTTGTAGACTGCAGGACCCCCATCTCAACTGCAATTACAAGATCATGCTCAGGCAACGCTCAAGCACTCAAATTCTAGTGCTTCTTCTTGCATAAATCTTCTGTGGTTAAGAAACCAGCGGTTCGATTCCCAATCCCACCAAATACTATGGCTGAAGTGCCCTTGAGCAAGGCACCTAACACCAAATGGTACCCAGGCATTGTATACAAGGCTGCCCACCGCTTTGGGAATGTGTGCTCACTTCACTAGTGTGAGTATTTGTGTGTGTTTCACTGCACGGATGGGTTAAATGTGGAGGACAAATTCCTCTGTGTGTAAGCACAGTAGGCAAAATGAATCACTTGTTACACATTGCATAATTGTGGCTACATCCCAAAATCCTCTCCTCAAGTCTCCACTCCTCTTCGTACAACGGCAGTCAACAGGAAAATCCACAAATGATAGCCCTTACCTTAGCTACTTCTCGGGTTCTACCTTTCATCACTTGTACCAAGGCTACTTGGGCCACACGGTGGCTTAGTGGTTAGCACATTCACCTCTCAGTGTTGGGGATACCCGGTTCGAATCCCAATTTGGGCTTCCATGTTCTCCCCGTCTCCCCGTTTTCTCCCACAGTCCAAAACATATAGGTTCAAGGTAACTTGAATGCTCTAAATTGTCCCGTATAGTGTGAGTGACTGCGCCCAGCGATAGCTTGGTGCCCCGTCCTGGGTGTATCTGCCCAGCGCCAAGACTTTCTCCCCTAAATGGGCATAGGGATCCCCACCAATACCCTATTAGAGGAATAAGGAGAAGATATTTATAGCTTAGTCTAATTTTTTCCATTCCTCATATCGCTTCTTAAGAAATGTGCTTTAGAAATCTTTGTTACTATCTTTTGGGACATTATAGCTTTCTTTGTCAGGATCAATGTCTATGACTCTTGACATTCTAGTCATTACCGCTATTAATAAAGATCCATTTATTATAGAACATTATAGGCCCATTGCTTATCCTTCTTTTCTGGCTTACTGTTAGGGAAGGTCGTAGCCTTACAGCTCAGTCTTCATCAACTACTCATGACCTCCGTGTGCCCTCGTATCTGGCTGTTCGATTCTGGGCTATTGACATTCTTCTCCTTTTGAAGTGCTGCATTTGACTTGGTGAACCATGACTCACTAATCACCATCTCTCACCCACTGGAATCACTGAAACTGTTCTTTAATGGTTTATTTCCTGTATTTCTAGCAGATTTGTAGCCCTAAGTAAAACATATTATTAATTAAACCATCCCTCAAGAAGGCCCTCAGAAATCAGTTGTTGGTCTTTTATGATTTACATGCTGCCCATTGGTCTGTTCATACACGGTTATATATTTATTACTTTCACTATGGCCTGTCCTGAGACACGATGTGGATCAGAGGCAAGATTTATCAGGATACAGGAAGCGGTTTTTATTTGCAGATTGCATTAACATGCTGTATGCAGGCTTGTGTAACTGTTGCCAAACTTCTGTTCCTGTCGCTTCAAATACCCGCTAACAGACGATTAGCACAACCTCTGACAGGTGTGGCAAGTACCTACTTCATGCCCTAGGTTTTGCCTACACTTCCTCCCACCGCGCCATCTGTTCATCAACACTGCTGCCACAATATCCCACCCCACCTTCCATTTCAGGATGTTCTGCAAACTGACCTTCTCAGGGAGTGGGGGCTGGTCAGTGTTGCTTAACCAAGGTGAGACCCCAAACCTAAACTGGAGAGAGGTAGCAAAATCACAGTGTCTGTTTTTCCGGCCTCCCTGCACATAACTCCATTATCTGCCTACAGGCTCCACACATCCATTCTCCAGTTTATGTACATCTGTGCATTCCATCTGGACTGCTAAAGACCTTGGCATTCTCCTTCTTGTGGAGGTGGGAGCAGAAGGTGCCTAGCAGTTCCTGTGCCTTTCCTGTCTTTTGCTGAAGAACGGCTCCTCGGCATCTTTTATTCCTTCGTCACTCAGACAAAGAAAAGGGAGTCAGAGCCATGTGTCCCAAATGTACCTGCGAGACCTGCAGGTGTCTTTTCATTAGTGGAGCCTCCAGCAGGTCTGGCAATTACCTTCCCCAGGCCCTGGGTCCAAGCGCTTCTACCAAGCGGCATCTGTTTTTCTGTCATGCTGTCTGAAGACTGAGCTTATTAAGACGCCTCCATCTCAAGCTCTTTATTCTGTCTTTATACCCTGAAACAATAGAGAAGTCTACTTTTTTTTAATTAAAAAATGCTACTCATAGGTCTTTTGTAGATAAATCAGCTTTTGGAGTATAATTGCGAAACCTTTATATATAGTTTGTCACTTTAATATTCATGTGGATTCTTAAATCACACGAGGTTACTTGTTAAAGCACCATTTTTTTCTTATGTAAGAGTTCTCATTTATGGCCCATAATCCTCAAGCACAATGTAGAACCTTTCATAATGTCTTGTGCTGAATATGGAAACTCTCTTTATTATGGGATCATCAATAAAACTCCAAAAGAAGTAAAAAAAAAAAAAAAAAAAAGTGATTATTATATGTCTATTCTAAGGTGGGGGGCATGGTGGCTTAGTGGTTAGCATGTTCACCTCTCAGCACTGGGGCTTCCCGGTTTGAATCCCGATCTGGTTGGAGTTTTCATGTCCATCCCGTGTCCGCGTGGGTTTTCTCCAGGTACTCCGGTTTCCTCCCTACAGTCCAAAAACATGGATTCCAGGTAAATTGAATACTCTCAATTGCCCTGTATAGTGTATGTTCGTCTCTGGATGTGTGAGTGTGGATTGATGGATTGGCTCGATGGATTGGCGCCCTGTCCTTGGTGTGTCTGCCCAGCGCCCGAGATGTTCTCCCCTGGATGGGCATGGGGAACCTCGTCGCGACCCTAGTAGAGGAACAAGCAGAATATAAGGGATGGATGGATAGATATTCTAAGGTGATAAACTTATACAAACATACTTTATTTTTTTCAATTTATTTATTCAAGAACTTTTCATTAATGGATTCTTGGAACCCATCAATTGGGTTCCACAAAAGTTTCAATTTAACTTATAAAATGAAAGCAGTTCTTGGTTCTTGGATCCTACAGTGTACTGAACACAATAAAGCATATAGATTACTGCTGAAATCACCAGTAAGACTTTATAACACAAACACATGAACATGGTGAACAACACAAACATATCCGACTGCAAATTACATTCTTAACATTTAGACCCCAGGAGCAAAACATAATTTAAGAGTTCACACAAACCCAAACAAGTGCTAATGTATTAGCAAGTGTGCTACGGTGGCTGAGAAATAACCAAAATCCCCCAAAGTATGCAAAACCAACTTTTTTGATCAAATTAATAACCAAAATAAATACACTTCTTAAAGGCTTATTCGTTGGCGGTCTCAAAATCAAAACTTTTACAATTGAAAATTTGCACAGCATTTGTGTTGTGTTACATCATTTGATATTTGAAAAGGATGTATGAGTATGCAGAAATCATTCAAAGAGACTTGGTACAAATACATCTCATTCAAATCTGGCATATACAGTATGGGCCAAAAGTTTGGACACACCTTCTCTTTTTTCCCCCGACTATTTAATATTAAGTTATTTTAATATTAAGTTATTTAGCAGACGCTTTTATCCAAAGCGACTTACAGGTATCCCAACTTGATGGTTGGGGTCTGAACACAGGGTTGATACAGAACCCGGAAGCAATGAGGGTTAAGGATCTTGCTTAAGGACCCACATTGGTAACTTCGGTGGACCTAGGATTTGAACCCACAACCTTCTGATTGATAGTCCAACACCCTAACCACTGAGCTACCACTCCCTATTTTTTATAGAAATGTTATTTTATAACATCTACAATAACATGCTATTTTTCTAAATTTGTGCTCTTATTTATCTAGTATTTATTGACATAATCCATGCTTTTTTGTTTTTCCTTCCCATACAAACCACATGAACACGTCCAAGTCTGGTGCACCAGATTAATCTCCGGGAAACCAACTTATCGCTAATTATCCTAATTAGTAAAAGAGGCCAGAAGCAGGCAAATGGGAAGATCCTCTATGCTGACACTGCGAAAATAAGACTACTGTTAAAGTTCAGTATTATTATATCTGCCCTGAGTTTATTGTCATTATGGCAAAATAAAGTTGTTTGAGTTGAATACACTCGTCTTGTTTCCTAGTGTCACACGCTAAACCTTAATACGATGGGTATACAGATTATACCGGCACACATCCTGAACACAATTGTTGCGGGTAAATAAACTAAACGTTCTGGTAATGTTAAACCAAAACGTCAGTGTGACGGTAATGCAGTGGCAGGGAGAAATCCTGTCTCAGATTTTCTTTCGTACCCTCCCTTTGTTACAGTCAGTAATTTAAAAACCTTGGAAATGAGATGGTGGGTAATGCCCTTGTTTCACATATTTGCATGGTTTAAATGTGAGTTATTCTCTGAAATCAAAGGAACTGGTAATACAATAAATATAGTTCTTGAATCATTTGGAATGGATTGCCTGAGTTGCCTTATTTCTGAGCTGAGATAACTGCCAACATAACATCATCTATATTAGATTTGAAGCTGCTCTTGAGTCACTTTGCCTTTTATAAGTTCCCAAAATTCTTTACCACACTTGTTGCCTGAAAATTGAATTGTGCTACTTAATTAGGTTTGAAGATCAATTTGCAAATTTTCATTTATTATGCTCCTTGGCTTTAGAAACTCTATTGGCTCAGATGAGAGTCATCAATCCAGAGGAAAAGGAGGCAGGTGTGAGGTGTTGTGACAGATCTGCTTAGGCTAAATGAGAAATGGTGGTTAAAGTGTGATATTCCTGATATGAAATTCCCTTTAAACTTTTGCTTTCTTGGCATGTGAGCAGCAAGGGAGCTGGATCAACTGTGCCAGTTTTGACCAGCAGGTGCTGCTGTAAAATAAGCATAGAAACTGGAGCAGGGAGTGTCATGCACGTTTTGCCCTCTCTTCCCATGGGCCGAGTGTGGGAGTGTGCCAGCAAAAATAAATAAATAAATGAAAAAATAAAAAAGGAAAGAAAAAAAGGGTAAGGAAGGCTGTGCATGTGCATGTGAAGGAGAGGGTGTGTTAAGTATGAATCTGTTTGTGTGTGCTTGTTTGTGGCTGTGTCGGTTGAGTGCACATTTGGACAAGGTGCAGTCTGACCTTGTGCAGCTGGAGACTAACAGAAGCCTAAGGCACAGAGTCAGTCACTCGATATTGACATTTCTAACTCAGGTGTGAAAGACCTACAGCAACAAACAAGACCTAGGCCACTCCCAAAACACTATTTGGTGAAAATAATCAAATAATAGCAAATAATAGTAAATTATTTAGTAAATTATATAGTAAATTATATATATATATATATTTACTATATAGATGTGCTATTTTAGTGTTCCCTTTATTTTTTTGAGCAGTGTATATATATATATATATATATATATATTTATAACATAAAAATGAACAAAATGTAAATCAAAATGATTATCCCATGGAGGTCTGGATTTGGAATCCTACTCAAA
>JAOUQT010175204.1:0-18231 GCA_025769995.1 Xyliphius kryptos
AATTTTTTTTTTTTTTTTTTTTATCAGACACAGTTATTGCCATGTCACTCCCCTCATCTGGAAAGCAAGCTCTTTACAGAAACCCCATAAATGTAAGTGGTTTGTGAGATATTGTATTTATATGCTGATATTGAAATGTATAATTTGACAAGCAACAATTATTTTAGGAAGTTGCCAGGTTCCTGGACACAAAACATGCAGATCATTACAAAGTTTACAATCTCTGCAGTAAGTCATTTTTGCTGCTTTGCTTTGATGTGTATGTGTTACTGTTGAGTTTAACATTAGTATTAAACTAATTCTTTGTATTTTCAGGTGAAAAAGGCTATGATCCAAAATATTTTCATTACAGAGTGGAACGTGTTCTGATTGATGACCACAATGTACCATCCTTAGAGTGAGTGATTCTTTTAATTGATGGGTCTTCTTTTCTCTGATTTATAATGTATGTATTAGAGTCTCAGTTGGATGATGCTAAAGATGACAGACAATGCAGAATATCTAATTATAAGAAAAATTAGATTCACCAACTTTGTGAATTTGGTTTGGTAGTTCCAAAACATACTATACATTATACACACTATGTACATAATATACTGTATATTCAGACGTTTTGTATACTGTATTGCATATGTGCACCTGTACACTGACAACAAATATACAGTAAAACAATAAGGCATGAGAGGGCAGGCATTATTACAAATAAATCAAGGGAAAGCAGAGTAGAGTTAAACTGCATTCCTGTGATTTATTTACAACAATTCACAACCTTGAGTGTCTTATTGCTTCTAAAAAACGGTTACCAATACACTACAAAAACAAGGTTTGATCCATAAATGTGTTTAGTAAAAGATAAATTGTGAATAAACTGGTCTTTCGGGACATAATGTAGTCCAGTTTATAAAATGAATGCTTATTGCTAAGTAACAGGTTTCTTTAACAAATAATTTCAGAATGCCGTTTATAAAATCATCTGGGAAAATAATGTATTGTATACCATGCATACACAAATGTGAAGCAGTCAAACGTGTATTATTGTCAGTAATGCTTGACAAACAGCTCAGCCAATCAGATATAAGGAACAGAACAACTTGTTTTATAATAAACACAATATTTAGAAGTGTAGTGTTCTGCATAATTTGGAAAAGGAATCTGAACATGAAAACCATCAGGGACATAAACAATGTTCTGCTCCACCTGCCAGAAGGATGGAGGTAAAAACTGCTAAGTTAAAAAAAAGACTAACCATTTTCTCTGTGTTTCTCTGCATTACCTACAACAGTAGCTATTACTAACAATATGCTTTCATTATTGGTTTGAAGATTAATTACAAGGAATTAACATGACCGGTTTAACACCGTATTATATTTTAAACTAGAATTTTTGTGGTTAAAAATGTTCTAATCTGGACTAACCCCACTGGTTTAAACCTCGTGTATTAGCACACTGGTTGACTGATGTGGAATAAAATCGAATTTGATCAAAGGCTTATTTTCTGTTTTATTAAATTGTTTAGTGACATGCTGAAATACACCAAGAGTGTTAAGGAGTGGATTGCTGCAGACTCGCGCAACATAATCGCTATCCACTGCAAGGGTGGGAAAGGTAACACCCCATTTTGCTGCTCGAGCGTAAAGTTTCTGTGGTTAATTTAATTTTTTTAAACTATAGAACTTATGTCAAATTAAAATGCAATGTTTTGTGACAGGACGAACAGGAACGATGGTGTGCACATGGTTAATTGACAGTGATCAGTTTGAGAGTGCACAGGTACCGTCTTTCCCATCTGTACAAATAGCTGGTCTAAGAATCACTCAATAAGAATCTAAGAATTAATTTACTACTTCTCATTTGTTTGGCAGGACAGTCTGGATTATTTTGGTGAGCGTCGCACAGATAAAAGCATGAGCTCAAAATTCCAGGGTGTCGAAACCCCATCTCAAGTGAGTGATACACTGACCACTGTGCCAAAGATAATCATTACTATAGGATTACTGTAACTAACAGGTTTGTAACTTTAGAGTCGGTACGTTGGATACTATGAGATCATGAAAAACAAATATAATAGACAGCTACCTCCACCAAAGAGTCTGAAAATCAAGAGTCTGCGCATTCATTCTATTGCAGGTAATCTTTTTTTTTCTATTTTCTATCATGTATTCATTATTGTAGCTGCTCAATGTTTGGAATTCAGTTACAAATAATTTTACATAATGCATGTACACTCTTAGTTAGTTATTTAACAGTTAGTTATTTAGCAAACTCTTTTATCCAAAGAGACTTACAAATGAGAGAACAACACAAGTCAGTATTATTAGGAAGAACCAGCTACACTGTAGCACTATCAACCCTGCGCATAACTTGATCTGGCCTTTTTTTTAGCACCTGGTCTAGACAGGTAGCCAAGTTGGAACAGAGTGTGTTGGATGCTGTGTTAGTGTCTAGAGAAGTAAATTTGCTGATGCAAGAAAGAGCATCTGTCACCAAAAGAGAGAAAACGGTATTAGAGAGAGTACTAAGATTGCAACGTACCTGTGTAGTCCTACGTGCGGACACGGGAGGTGGCGGAAGAGAAACAGAGAAGTGAAAGAAAAGAAAAAAACATCTGACTCATGAAGTGGGGTGATGTGGATGTCTGTAGTAGAACAGGAACGTGTCATGATGAGATCAAGTTGATTGCCAGCTTGGTGAGTAAGTGGAGGTCCATGCTCGAGACAAGAGAAGGAAACTCAATAGCATAAGGCCGGTCGATGAGAATGTTAAAGTCACCAAGGACAACAAGAGGACAGCCATCATCTGGGAGAGATGATAATAGTATATCAAGCTTCTCCACGAAGTTGTCAAGTTGACCTGGGGGGCGATAGATAACAATAAAATTACATTTAACAGGTTCGGTGATGGTCAGTGAATGGAACTCAAATGAAGTATTATTAGAAGAAAGTGTAAGAGGAGAGAATTTCCATAGCTGGGAGATAAGCAAACCTGTTCCACCTCCTCCTTTGCCGATTTCTGGAGTGTGAGAGAAGTGAAAATTGGTTGAGAGGGCAGCTGGAGTAGCAGAGTTCTCGGGCCGTATCCAGGTCTCAGTGAGAGCCAAGACCTGGATCCCAGAGTGTGCCGCAAAACACAGGGATGAAATCTGATTTCTTGGTGGCTGACTGACAGTTCCAGAGACCTGCAGAGAAGGTGAAGGACTCTCTTTTATTCACCTGCTGGAGAGTTCGCAGGTGTACAAGAGAGCGCCTTCTCTTCTGAGGTAAGGAACGTCTGCGTGGGATGGAAACGACAGGGATAAACTGAAAACACATACTGCAGTATTAGAGGGTGTGAATATTAGATATGTACTACAAGAGGTGGGTTATACAAAAGAAGTGGTAAGAAGAAAAACAATACGTTGTAAAAAAAAAAGATATGAGGAAGGTTGCCTTGTCGTTGTGGTGAAGCGTTAAAGTTTTTAAGCCAGTACACAGAGCCACACATAGTAACAAGGGGACGTTCCGTATAGTAGTCAACATTTGCACAAAACGGTAAATTGAATGTTAATCAAATTGGTTTAATGAAAGTCATGAATTTTACACAATAGCTGTGATTTGCATTCAGCAGACCAGCAACATTAACCCAAATTTAAAAATCTGAACTAGTAAAAACAACGATTTCTGAACTGGGCCACTTAACAGTTTGGATTTGTTGATTAAATCTGGTTTTACCCAGTAGCTTTATCACATGGACCTTTACACCATTAGATGGCGATATTGGTCTTGTTTTGTGTAACTGAAGTCAAATACATAATCTGCTGCACTTTTGTCCTACAACTGTACTTGTGAGATATCCAAATATAATCTAAAATGTACATTTTGTGTGATTTATGTATTCATTGCAATCTGCAGGTGTTGGAAAGGGCAATGGAAGTGATCTGAAAGTAAAGATTATAGTGAAGAAGGAGCAGGTGTTCCAGTGTGTCTGTGCCAAGCAGGAGAACTGTGCAGTAAGGCAAACCATTACTTATACACAATACTGAAAGTTTTGGAATGCAGCTGTAATGCAGAATGTTTTCGTTGTGATTGAGCATCTTATGCAGCAAATGCTTCGGAGAACTTACATGCAAGTTAAAGTATAAAGCATCATATAAATATTAACTTTTACTTCTCCAGGAGAGAGTGTTTTGGACAGGACAAGGCCCCAATCTATCTCTGGACTTGCACACAGAATAGTAACAGGTCATTTAGAGCAGCCAATTTACCTTGAATCCATGGTTTTGGATTGTGGGAGGGAAACCCGGATTGGGATTTGAACACTACGCTGAGAGGCGAACGTGCTAACCAGTAAGCCACTGTGCTGTACACGGGGCCATAACATGAATAATAAAGTTAAAATGGAGCAAAAAGGAACTTTGTCCAAACTTTTGATCGCTACTGTAGATTTGGTCTTAAGTTTAATTCTACCGTCCTCCATTGGGGTAAGTTGGCATGTCAATCGTAAGCCATTAGCACAAAACACTTCAGTGTAGAAAGCTGTTCAAGCCCAACGCTATAGTTAAACTTATCAGATGCCGAGTTGTCCACATTCTTTTGGCCATATTTTAAAATGTTTCCTCATTTTACTTGTCCCATTACAGCTGTTTCCAGATGTTGAAAACAATGCAGTGGTGATAAGTTTGCAAGAATGGCCTTTGGTTTCTGGAGATGTGAAGGTCATGTTTGAATCCAGCGCTGTGAGTTTAACCTCGCTATCGTATTTTTTATATTTATTTAAACACTTCCTAAATGTATGTTGTTGTTTTTTTTCTTTTCTTTTAAGGGACTTCCAAAAGGATATGAGGACTGTCCGTTCTATTTTTGGTTTAACACATCGTTTATCAAGAACAACAAGTAAACTATTGCAGATGTTCCATTTAAAGCCAGCCTTGTTTAAACCAGGTCTTTATAATTTCGGGTCTAATGATGTAATGTCTAATCTCATTACAGACTCTACCTGTCGAGGGAGGAACTGGACAACCCCCACAAATCCAAGACCTGGGACATCTATAAGGAGGATTTTGGTGTTACTGTGTTATTCAGTGAACCTTAATTAAAAGCTTTTAGACCTTGTAGTCTAACACAAAGTAAGTGGAATGGAATGAATGGATGGATTCTGTACTATGTCTGTTGTGGCACTTCTTTCATTTTTGTACAAAAAAAAAACAACAATTTATATATAAACTAGTGTCAAGTTCAGAAGTAAAAGTTGTTGATTTTGTGGCTTATTACACTACAGTATTGTCCTTGAATGTGAAGCCATGGTTTAATGTTACTGTTGCTATAGTTACACATGACTACTGTGTTCCAACTTACTTTTGCCATCAGACAAAGGGAAAAAAAATAAACAATTGACTATGAGATTAAAGCCGTAATATAAGGAGAATAAAGCACTACTCCTTAAATTATGAGATTAAAGTCGTGATATAAGGAGAATAAAGCACTATTCCTTATATTACGAGAAAAAAGTCATAATATTACGAGATTAAAGTCATAATATAAGGAGAATAAAGCACTATTCCTTATATTATGAGAAAAAAGTCGTAATATTACGAGATTAAAGTCATAATATAAGGAGAATAAAGCAGTATTCCTTATATTATGAGATTAAAGTACATACATACATATATACTCACCCATTTTATATATATATATATATATATATATATATATATATATAAGATGACATGAGAAAACTAGAAATAAAGCAACCTCTGAAGACATCAGCCAGGAAGTGGTTAGCCTAGAGTGAGATGAGAGCTAATGTGCTAAAGCATGTGTAAGCAAAAAGACCAACAAACAGAACAAATCAGACAATTCCAGAAAGACAACCTGATCAAAGTCAATTTGAAAAAACTACCAACTTTATGAAATACTAACAACTCTGTACAACTACAGCAATACAATGGAATACTTTACTGTGAAAATATCCACTTTGAACAGCTTAGAGATTTGAACTTTAAACCATTTTCTTTGCACTACTGCCAGGGAAATGCAGGACTGGACTGAAACAAAAAGCAATAGATCATAACATCAGGCAGAAATTCGACATGTTTTTCCGCTCCGTTCTTTATACAACACCCTGAAACTGCAAGTGTATTATGTTTACATACATTTACCCAATAGTTTGTGCAATATGTAATTCATTAAATCAACCTTTCTGATAACTTAACATTGTGAAATCATACAGAAAGTGGACCTTTCTATATGCACACAAAGTGCAGTGACTAGCAAGTCATGACTATGTAAACACTGACCAACGCACGTCTATATTTCAGATACTGATTATCTGATGTTGAGTAAGAACTTAAAGTGTGTAAATTTCATGCCTTAAAGCAAAAAAGTCTATGGTTAGTTACCATTTTTTTGAGTTTATATAAATGTAGATTTGTGGCAGATTAGAATGGAACAACAAAGGATTTAAATAGTAAGGAAAAATGGTTTAAAAAAGGCAGATTGAACAGATCAATTCATTACGTTCTAATCTTGTAAATATTTTACAGAGGAAAAAAAAAACGCTTTGTTTAGTAGAATTATTGTACGCAGGTTTTTTTTTTTTTTGTTTCTTTAATACACAGTTTGAAGTCAAAGCTTTAAAACATTGCTTGTTGATTGACGAGCTTTAGACTATTCACATAGCAGCGATGGTAATCGATCAGTAAAGCTTTAGAGATATGTGCAACATTTTTACATGTTTAAAACTTAAATAAATATTTAAAATAATTAAAATAAGTGATGAAATTATGCTACAAAATAGCTACATGTATAGATTTAGCTACATATAAGGTGTGGTGAGCTTGTTTCTGCTGATCCTTGGTAATCTTCATTCTTATTCTATATGGAGACGGTGCATGATTTAATAATTGCCAAAAATTAACTAATTCATATTTAACCACAGTATGACAAATTTTATTTAAACTGATGACTAACGAATGTCAGCAGTTATGGACACGGATTATTATTATTATTATTATTAAAATTATAATAAAATCTATACTGAAGTGCTGGACAAATCATACACATCCAACAACCAGAAATAAAAAAAAAAAATTTGCTTTGATGCATTCCACTTTTTCTAAGTGTCTAATTGTTAAAATGAATAAAATCACTAGTGGCAAGAGAGAGGCCTCTTAAATGCTCGCTTTAAACTTTACTGCAGCATGTCCCAGTTTAACAAATCAGCACAGGGTTTTTCTGACAGAGCGTGCAATCTGTACTTTGCTATTCTCTATGACATCACACTTCTGCAAAAGGTCATAGCGGCCACTCCGCAAAAAGCAGGTCCACATGCTCTTACACGTGTCCTCGCAGTTTTCTGAGACATGCCCTTTGAACCTGAGGTACCAGAACTGTTGAAAGAGCCAGTCATCGGCGAGGAAGGTTCGAATCAGAGCGTCCATGTTTGAGGGGAACACGGTGGGAATGTTATAAACCTGAGACGCCCGGTACAAAAGAGTCCAGGTGGGATCTGGATCAGGTTTGGAGTTAGAGAGTGAGTCTCCCTGAAAATTGTTTGCCAAAGTAAGATTGAGGATGAAGGTCTCATGGTCCAGGACAATATGGCTGCTTTCAGCATAGTTACCATCAATGTAGTACACACGATATCCTAGAAATAAATTTATTAAGATTAAAACATCAAAGTGATTGTAGCTGCAAACCAGAAAAAGCTCTATTATTTTTTTTATATGTAACCTGCTTATGCTTTTGGAAATATTTATTCATGGGGAGGTCACCCATGCTCATTCAAGGCAAAACATTCTGGGCAGATACACCCAGGACAGGGCGCTAATCTATCGCTGGGCATACCCACTCACACAGCCACACGCACACTATACAGGGCAATATGGAGCATTCAATTTACCTTAAATCTTACCTTTTATTCAATTTAAGCAGAATTGTTTTTTTCAGACTATAGTCCAATATCAATTATACCTAATAATAAAAACATCAGCAATACAATTCCAAAAAGGATGAAATTAGCGTTATGCAGTAATAAATTTCCTAATAATGTGACAAGTTCACTTAAAGATTACAGTAAAAAACTGAAAAGCAATATGCACATAACATGTAAAACATTCATAACTCTTGACTGCAAAAAGAGCACACGGGAACTGCATTGCATTAATAAAAGGCTGAATTTGTGTATTTATAATGTGGAAAACCTTTGCACAAGACTACATATCCTATATGTAGGTTCAATGCAATGTGTTCAGATTTAAACAATATCAAATTATGCGTCTGCTTCATGTGATTCACCGCAATATCTACTTATACAATTTCATTATTTCATTATTGTTGCTGAGCAATTTTATTGTTTTGTATTGTGTAATTCTTTGAAACTATTGTATGTTTTTAATTTAAATACCTACATACAGAATTGTCCCTGAATTTAGAGTTTTTGGTTGCATTGCTACTGAAATCAGACAATGCATCAAGTGGGAAGAAATCCCATGTACTGTATATGTAGAATGTGTAGAATATGTGCTTATGCATGTACCTGGATTCAGATTAATGTACGTGGTCACACTTGGGGCAATGAAAGCCACACCGACAGGTCTGGTCAGTGTCTCCTCATCGTAAAACATTTGAAACTCATCAAGGTGTGTGTGCCCAAAAAACTGTCCTGTTATAGTGCTCTCATACCTGTAAAATAAACAAAAGTGAGGTTAAAAGACCAAACAACACCAACAGCCTGAATGAATCATCTGATCAGGACATCATCAGCATCAGGACATCATCAGCATCATCATCATCATCATCATCAGGTTTTCTTTGAGCAGAACGATCTCATCAGAAGTCTTCTAAAACAGGGATTCTCTATTGCAGGAGCGCCCAGGGCACTGGGCAGATACACCCAGGACAAGGTGCCAACCTATCGTTGGGCACACTCACTCACACAGCCACATACTGTATGGGGCAATTTAGAGCAATTATTTTTTGTACTGTAGAAAAAAACCCTTGTGAACACGGGAAGACCATGGAAACTCCACCCAGATCCGAATTCGAACCAGGGATCCCCGGCGCTGAGAGGCGAACGTGCTAACCACTAAGCCTGTTTCTAAATGTTGTTTTTCTAAAATAAATTTGTTTGGTTTTTATTCCATAAAAGTGGATCACCACTTATTGACAATGTGGGTCCCGGGCTGAGACCGGCTGAGAACCTTCAATTTAAAACCATGTGTTTGCTGTTTGGGATTTACATGAGTTCATAGCACTCTGCTTTACTTACCGATTTACTATGTGATAGTAGTTCCAGCTCCAACTGCTCAGACAGAGTCCAGGAGGGATGTGTCCAATAATGTGAACCTGTGAAAAATGTGAGAGAAAAAAAACGCCATCACTAATCTAATCTCCAACCTTCCAAAGTTAAAAAAAAAAAAAAAGAAAAAGATAATATATAAGAACTGCAAGAGTTCAAAAGTTTAATCAAGATCACAAATGTTTAGTTATTTAACACAATTCATAGAAGCTTTAGTTCAAACCACCTTACCTTCTCTTTATTGTTCTCAGCCTCCTGCAGGACGTTCACAAGCCACTGCAGCTGGTCTGCTGGATCTGTGGAGTTCACCATCAGCCAGAAGTTTTCCCTTGCACAGTAGTTCATATTTAGAGACACCACCTTCAAACCAGGCTGCACTTGGGCCACGTAGAACCCACCATATCTGGAATGCAAAAATGCAAAAACAGAGTTTGCAAACAAATAAGAAGGACTTAGGACTTATTGTATATGACATGCAGTGCAGGGTTAGGTAGTGGGGCATCATGAACCCAAAAAGTTCCTGATGAATCAAGAAATATTTGCATGAGATTCAGTTTTGGAAGCCCAAGTACAGCCCTTTTAACCTCTGTTGCTAAGATAATTTATTATGGGCTCCTTTTGATATAATATGATATTTTAGGGGTTAAATACAGTGGTGAGAACATCAAAACAGACCCCAATAGTTATTTTTTATTTTATCCTGAACTGAGAACATCATAAGCATCACCCAGCATTTTCTAATTAATGCTGCCCCGTGATGTTATTTGTTTATTTTGCACATATGATTAAAAATGCTGACGCCGTTTTTCATTGGACCGTAACTGCTGACAACACTGATCATACATATCAGGTATCATGTGACCAAAAATGTTTAAAAACAAACACAGTGGAAAGTAAGAAAGGTTAAAAATGTATTATGTACAGTCAAACGCTAAAGTTAAAATAGCTTTAATCGAATCATAAATTTAGGTGTGACCCCATCTCTGAAAAAAGTATTCCTGAGTAATCATTCAACATTTTTGTTTAGATTAATTTTTACATTTGCTACAATAACTGGCCATTCTAAAAGTGGAGGGTTGCACTCCATGTCATCCATAGTGGATTTTGATGTATAAACGAAATAATTATAATTAATTATTATGGTTAGAGAAATTATCTTATTTTCATTTCCCAACATCTAACAGGTTGCTTAATATTTGCTTTCAGGATTTGCTGTTATCTTTTAAGAAAACATTTTATTGATCACTTGATCAATACAATATTGCCAATTCAATCACAGGCAAAAATCACATACAGGCAGATCTACCTTTGTACCTTACATACACCACCGCTCTAAAGTCTAGTATCACTTGCAAATTTGTTTAGAAGATTATTTTGCATTCAGTTCTATTATCAGCAGCATTTCCTCTCAAACTGCACACTCCAAGATTTTCATCTTCTTGCACAGTTGTGCATTGGGGCCTTCCAATTCTTTTTTCTGTCCTTGTTAGAGCCAGTTTGTGTTCCTCTTCAAAGGGAGTAGTTAACGGCATGGTAAAATATTTCCGGTTCTTTGCAATATCTCGCATTGAGTAGCCTTCCTTCCTTAACACAACAATGGACTGACGGGTCTCTGAAGAAAGTTGTTTCATTCTGACCATTTAGAGGCTGCAAGCAAGCCAACCACTGCTGATGCTTCAAATACTAAACTAACCTAAAATGTTGTGCTATTTGTTATGTTTACTTATTGGTATAACATTAGCTGTGCATCACCATTATCTTGGATCGGCGGCCATACTAGGAGATTTAGAAAGAGGACTGAGAATAGCGAATAATAGGACCATATGCAAAATAAGTCTCTATACAAAAAAAGGTTTTAATACAAACATTTATTTTCTTTAAAAATCATCTGATGCACTGAAATTAATTGTAAAATGGATAATATTGTTTGTAAATTGCATGACTGTTTTTCTTTCAAAAAGAAGGAAATTTGCAAGTGATCCAAAACTTTTAAGAAGTGGTGTATATTAAAGTGCACTTGTTATTACATTTTCTGGGGTTTTTTCCCTTTAAACAAACTCTTGCTAATTGTGGTCACTGTGGTTATTTGTAGAGGCTTACAACTTGTAGCTAAAACACATCCGGCTTCAGAATATTCTTATACTTTTTCCATGATGTGTTTTTAAAATACATGACCATCTGACTCAGCAAAACTTTCAGACATCTGCTTGAAATCCATGGTTACCAAGTGTTGGAACATGGCTTGATGAGTCAGGGGGTTTTGATTAGTTACAGAGTTTGCAGTCAAGTATTAACAAAGTTCCATGTGATAACCAAACAAATATTGATTTTCCACAATATTTAAATCATTGTACTCATTGTTATTCTAATTGAGTTACAATGGACAGTGAGTGCAGTGAAATACAGATTACTAATAAATGCAATGTTTTAATAACTTTTATTATATTCGTAATCATTTTTTACCTTAAACCTTGAGCACTCAGTACCATGTACTAACCAAAACCAGTACTGGTTTTTTTTAATTACATGGACATAGTTGAGATGACTTGAATACTACTCGAAATACCTAAACTGTAAAGTTCAAATGCCTGCATTATAATATGTTTTAAAAAGGCTTTGCTTTAAAAAGCAAAGTGACACAGTGTTGGTGTAAAAACAATGTCATCTTATTACTTCTATCATCACAGTGACATCAATCAGATTGTGAGGTCAGAAATAATTGTTGTATATTGTATATCAAATCATCATTGATAAATAATTATTGGGAATTAAATATGTGCATGAAATTACACCTGCACTGTGCTGGCACGCTGCCTATGCAGTTTCTTGCCTTTAATCCTATGAGCAGTGGGACAAACTTCAGCAATTCTGGTCAAAACAAGCCAGTAAGAATAATACATAACACATTTAAGATAAAGTTCTACATGGTTTAAAAAAAATGGTCTAACTGCCTGCTATAGAATAAGAGTGTAGAGTGCTTACCGTAAAGTTTTCAGAGCTTGAGCTGGCAGCCATGGTTTCCACTGCTCCACCATGGTTTCATACAACCAGTGAGAGGATTTATTTCCATGCACAAACGGAGGAGGAAAGCTGTTCACTGGGGTACTCTCATGATTACCTACAGCTGGATACACCGTAATGTTGGGTCCCAAGTACTTTTGGATAAGTCTGGAGATGGTCGTGAGCTCACGCAGCTGCTGCTCTCTTGTTTGGGACCACACATTGTGGGCAGGAATGTCTCCAGTCCAGTACACCCAGTCCCAGGGTCCAGCCTTGGCTACGTTCTGTAGTAAGTTTTCTATTGTATGCAGTGGGAGATCACATCTGCTGTAGGAACCCCAGTAACCGGCAGCGCGGCGTCTCCAGTTGGCCCTGCCCGACTCCTTCCTACAGCACAGTGGCTCTTTACAGTCAGCTGAGCTGCCCACCGAGTACTCAGCATCCCAGTGGATGTCGGTGAGAAAGAGCACTCTGCTTTGAGGTGAACCAGGTTTTGGTACACTCGGTGGAACTACTGGAGGTTTGGGGATAGATGGAAGGGTAACATTCCAGGGGGAATAGATGTCAAAATGGCCACATTTGGGGCCTAAAAGATAGCCACAGGCTTCTGAGGGCCAGAGAAGGGACTCCTGAAGGGCCCGGATGAAGTCGTTCCGGAAGAGCTCTGTAATTTCGCGGCACACGTTTTCCTCTGCCAAGCGCAAACGAAAACAGGCTTCGCCAACTACATGAGCCACATGCTCCATGTTTGTGTCACTCTAAAAATAAAGAATAAATAAAAGTTACGTACTATATATACATAGTATTGATACTGAAAGTGAGTTTATACAGTCACTTATTCACACTTTGTCACAAAAAAACATAACACTCTTAACAGACTTAACACCTTCGTTTAGTGTCAGCAATCCAGCAATCTACCAACTTATGCCAAAAATATAAGAGTTAACATAAATATTTTTTCTACAGATCTTAATTTTCAAAAACCCAAACAGACAAATTAAACTGATCATTTAGCTTTTGAAAATTGGCATTTGCTTTTTTTCTGTCCATGTTATTTTATTTTAGATGGGGTTGTTCCCATTGGTAATTTATTTTCCATGAATATATTGTTTATGTGCATTTTGTGTTATGTGCTTATGTCTAGTTTATATTCGGGTTTCTCTTTTGTATTGTATTTTTATCTTTGTAAAGAACTTTGTAGCTTGTGCTGGAAAGGCGCTGTATAAATTAACTTACTAATAGTATTTCTTCAGAGAAGATGCAAAGAGTAGAAAAACATGCAACTGGCCACCTTAACCCTTTCTCATAATTGGATTAACCAGTGTATGTAGATGGGTCAAGGGTCAACGGGCTTGAAAAACAAATTTTGCATTCCAATAATTAAGGCTAAAGGTATTGAAATCAATAAAATGAATCGCGTGCCAAATTGTATTCGCCTGCCTAATTTTGTTTGAATAACTATGGCACACTTTCTATAAATCCTACAAACTCAATTTAAGTTCCCACAGATCACTGTGTTTGTCTAGACATATTTAAATGAAACTGCAGAGCCGAATAACCAATAATTTACCAAAAAAAAATCATAAAAACTAGCAGGGGTTCCCAAATTTTGCATACAACCTTAAAGGAATGAGAGGGTGGCATGGTGGCTTACTGGTTAGCACGTTCGCCTCTCAGCACTAAGGATTCTCGGTTTGAATCCCAATCTGGGGGGAGTTCTATGTTCTCCCCATATCCGCGTGGGTTTCCTCCGGGTTCTACGGTTTCCTCCCACTGTCCAAAAACGATTCAAGGTAAATTGGTTGCCCTAAACTGCCCTTATACTGTGTGTGTGTGGGTGAGTGTGTGCCCAGCAATAGGTTGGCACCCTGTCCTGGGTGCATTTGCCCAGCGCTCGAGACGTTCTCACCTCGATGTGCATGGATTAAGTGGAAGATAATAAATGAATGTAAATAAACAAGACAATGAAGCTTACTTATCCCAAAGTAACTGAAAACCCTAAAACAAACTAAATGCCTGAGCATTTTTAACACACAGCAAACTAATCACACACAGAAACGTTGAACAGTGACTGGAAAAGGGACACCTGGAAAGAACCTGGAACCAATAAAGCGACAGAAACTCGAAAAAAAGAATAAACCTGTTTGGAGACAGAAGGTAGAAAAAGGAACTTAAGTGTGTTCTCACCAAAAGGGCGATGTCCACCACGGTGAAGAGCGCTTTACACAGCGGGCAGCTGATGTTGTGCCAGCTAAACTGAACCCGAAATGTTTCTGCCGGACTTCCAGGATTCGGTTCAGTAAAGTCCGCCGCATCCTGAAGAGGATACGCGGACACAAAGAAGGGCAGGAACAAAAGAGCACAGAAATACCGCATGTTTCTGCTGAAGGCTGAGAGGATGCAGCTACAGCAGCAGCAGCTTGGCGGTTCCTCTCAGTTAAAGGTGTTAAACTGAACTCCTCAGCGCGAGCTCATAAAGAGGGCCGTGACGCTTAAAGCTGACCCAACAGGAAGTTACACAACTAAAACCTCACACGGACTTCGACAGAACAACTGCTGCAGCCACCTGCACCGCTGCGGTGAACAATTACAGAAACTCACCAACGTCCCACAGACAACTGTTTACAGGATCTGCACTGAGTCAGCTGACCGTGGTCACGTGATCGCTCACCTTTTTACGCTGGCAGCAGACCAACATGTTAACCCTTTGCATTCCGGTTAGCGTGGCTGTGTTTTAATTAGAACCGTTATCATATTAAAAAATAACATTTCTTGTTTCATTTTTAAATGAACATGCATGTTTTTTTTAAAAGGTGTCATATTGTATACTGGTATTTATTGTCGTATTGGAATATTCTGTTCTAAAATGTAACACACTATGTGATCATATTTTTTATTGGAAGTACATAAAATCCCGATCTGAGTGGATTTTTCATGTTCTCACCGTGTGTTTTCTCTGGGTTCTCGGGTTTCCTACCACAGACTAAAAACATGTTTTCAAGTTGTGTGTGGCTGTGTGGGTAAGTGCGATAGATTGGCGCCCTCTCCTGGTGTATCTGCTCATCGCTCACAATTCATTTGGTCATTAAAAGCGACTTACAAGTATTCCACTTAATAGTCGGACTAATAAATTGTTAAAATTATAATAATTCCACAGTTTTCGCTACTGGCGGTTAGTTGGCCGTTTTGTTGTCTTTTTTAAATAAACTTTTTAACCCTTTTACAATTTTAGGCTCAGTTTGTCCCCATTCAATGTTTACCGTCTTTACAGACTATTTTTGGAATTGATGAAATACCGCCCTCTATTGGCAAAATCATGGTATTACGACCGAAGAAACTAAAGCTGGCGAATGAGAAGCAACTTTGGATTTAATAATTTATTTATTTATTTATTATCTTCGCCTAAATACTGTTCGAAAGTCGCGATGGGGTTCCACATTTCCATCCAGGGGAGAACGTTTCAAGCGCTGGAAAAATACATCCAGGACAGGGCACCAATCTATCTCTGAGCACACACGCACACACGCACGCACGCACACACATTTTGATTTACATTTTGATAATTTTTTATTTTGTTCCCAACGTATTCCACTATCTACTAAATCAAAATTTTATACTGAAATATTTTATTGAGATTTAGGATGTATTATTTTAGTGTTCCCTTTATATCTTTGTGCGGTGTACAATTACAGAGTGTAAACGTTTCCTTTTTTGTTAGTCACCTGTTGATTCTCTGTTCTCTAATCGGCTCTCACAGAACAGGTACAATTTGGTGGTGTATGTCTTATTGTTAGTTCTGCACTGACACTAATGAGGTAAGGGGTACTTTCATTTAAACGAATACACTGATGGGTTTTAAAACCAAACTTATAAATGTCTTAAAATGTCATATTCAATCAAACTGATAATCTGTGAAATGCGTTAAAAGGTAACATTTTAATGAATGACTTAAAAATAAGTGGAAAATTCAACACATTAACTACGATCACTATATTCTGTAGTGGACATTAGTGGAGATTGAAAGAAAATATTCAAATCTGTCTGAATCTGTGCGCAACATGTTTCATATAGTAAGCATGCTCACAAAATGGTGTCATGTGTCATTTTTTGGAAAGCCGTAGGTTGGGTTAGTTTTAAATTTGCAAATCGGTGAATATTGGAGGGTGACCATTCATTTTAGGTCAGTCAAAGTCTATTTGAATAAAGTAATAGGATAAGGGAATCTACTCTCATGCAAATATGGTAAAACTGAGAAAACAACAGAATAAAAAAAATCACTCCGAATTCAGTCACAAGCATCAGAATGACCACAAACTGTCTCTGTAAATCCCTTTGCTCATTTTTCAGTTTGAGGTTTCAACTCTTTTTCATAATTGCCTGAATAGTGCTACTGTACTTATTACAAGGAGGACTAAATACATTACAACACTAGTCTTTTTTTCTAAGTAAGAATCGATGGTGAGTGGAGTAGATAATCATTATCTCAAAACAGGCATGGGAAAATTATAAACACAATGTTAAAAATGAAAACAAAATTATTTATTCCAGCAATTTAACTAGTTTAGGGGGTCGGGTACGGCCCATTTTCACCACTAACACGAAGAAAATGGAAAAAGCACCCTCTGAATTTTTTAATTTCATAATTCTGCCTTTTTTCATCTCAGAATCCTAAATGGTTTACTGTTTACAGATCTGGTATCTGGGGCATAATATCCAAAACAAAAAATAAGTAATTATATCCCAAACAGTGCTAGAATTTAGTTTCAAGCCGACAGGTGGCAGTGTTGATCAACAAAATGTGCCAATTTATATGCTGTATATACTTAGTAATGACATAAACCCAAAAAGGTGGCTAACAAATAATGAATCAACTCAACATTGCTACAAATAGTGGTTGTATTTCGGAACCCCATAAATAATACATGACATTTTCTTTTGGGGAAAATGAAGTCTCTGGTCATTAAACAGTACCACCGATTTTTTTTCTCCATTTTTAAAAGACAGACATTACATTTCTTTTCATATTGGTTTGCAAAACATTCATCCATATAAAAGCATAAAAAAAACAATATAACGCAATTAAAAAGCAAACAGTTTGGGAGTTACATCCTAAAAATGAGCAAATATTTGTGTATTGCATATGGTCACCCCTGAGAAAAAAATATGCAATTGTGCTTTTTCAGATAATACATTAGTACATATAATTAATACTATGTTGTAAATGAATATTTAAATATAACATCATTATTATTTTTCACAAACATTTGGCCTTGGTATTGATTTTTTTCATGTACTATATGAATTTCAATTCCTATTTTGTTAATATGGTTTTTTAAATATATAAATACAGTCATGTGAAAAAAAACTGTACTGTGTTAAATACGGGGACAATAAAAAACACAGCCCTTAAAAGGTCTTGGTATGGTCTAGGTAAATATACTTCTAGATAAACAGAAGCAGTATGTCAAAAAATAAGTACACCTCACTGCTCTTATTATAAATTCGTGTGACCACTTCTTTAAAAACTGAAGTCTTGGGATCTTGCTGGTCTGTAGCTAACAGATATGTGTCAACACAATCTCAAGGAGGAAATACATCAGCAATGATTTTAGAGAAGCAACATAAAGCTGCCCATAAAGCTGAAACGGGTTATAATGCTACAGATACTGTGATTATTCACAAGTGGAAACTATTCAAAACAACACCACTCAGATTTGACCTTTTACTCCAAAAGCATAGGCCATACAACGTTTGGAGAAACGTTGAAAAAATAAGAATAGGTTTTATAATGGCCAGATCAAAGTCCAGACCGAAACCCTATTGAAATAATTTGGGCAAGATGTGCATAAACAAGTACCAATTAACCAAAATAAAATGAAAACCTGTAAAGACAAGTTGGCCAAATTTCTTTGGAGGAATTTTCAAAATTAAAATTAAATGCTGCTCCTTTTTTAAATT
>JAOUQT010175301.1:0-18229 GCA_025769995.1 Xyliphius kryptos
TGTGTGTGTGTGTGTGTGTGTGTGTGTGTGTGTGTGTGTGTGTGTGTGTGTGTGTGTGTCATAATTGGTAAGTGTGTGCCCAGCAGTAGATTGGCGCCCTGTCCTGGGTGTATCGACCATAGTATAGGATTAAGCGATAGATGACTCTGTGACATGTATAAGGGAAGCCTCTCAACAGTCTGTATCCAGGTTCGTATCCCAATCTGGGTAGAGTTTCTATGGTTTCCCCATTGTCTGCATGGGTATTTTTGTGTTTCTTCCCAGTACAAAAACATGGATTCAAGGTGAATTGGCTGTTTTAAATTCCCTATATATGGTATGTGTGTGTGTGTGTGTGTGTGTGTGTGTGTGTGTGTGTGTGTGTGTGTCTCAGAGCTAGTGTGTGCCCAGCAGTAGATTGGCACCCTGTCCTGGGTGTATCGACTATAGTATAGGATTAAGCAGAATATGATGGATGGATGACTCTGTGACTTATACAAGGGTGGCGTAGTGGTTTGCACATGTGCCTCTCAGCACTGAGGGTCCAGGTTCTCCCCATTGTCTGCGTCAGTCTAAAAAGACTTGTAACAAAAGCATGGATTCAAGGTTATTTTATTTATTTAATATCTTCCACTTAATCATCTATGAGAGTTGCGTTGAGGTTCCCCATGCCCATCCAGGAGGGAACGTCTCCGGCGCTGGGCAGATACACCCAGGGCAGGGAGTCTGGGCACGCACACACAAACACTATACAGGGCAATTTAGAACATTCAATTTACCTGGAATCCATGTTTTCGTACTGTGGGAGGAAACCGGAGAACCCGGAGGAAACCCACTCGGACACGGGGAGAACATGGCAACAACTCCACCCAGATTGGTATTCGAAACGGGAATCCCCAGCACTGATAGCTGAACGTGCTAACCACTAAGCACAGTTCCGCCCTTCAAGGTTAATTGGCTGCTTTAAATTGCCGTTATATACAGTAAATTGCCCTTATAATGTGTGTGAGAGTAAGTATGTGCCCCCGGGACCCTAATACAGGATTACACTGAATGTAATGAGATGAGAATGAAAACATACTTCACAAAAGATTAAATTGTTGTCTGATAAATTCAGAGTTTTTAATTTTTTAATTCTTTAATGAAGCTAATTGTTTAAAAAAAAAATCTTAGCATTCCGTTACGTGCCTGGCTGCACGCATACGTTTTATTTTGTTCTCTACATGCTGTGAAGAAATCAGAGTCCGTACAATAGAACGATGAATAATGGATATTGACCAGGTAAAGCCATGTCATGAATCCCTGCCAGGAAAGTCTTTTTATTATTCCTGTCATTACCCGACTCTGCCCCTTACCTCTGTAACTCATTGTTCTGTTGTTTTACTCCAGCGTTGTCTATGAATGCCAATCAAAGAATGCCCTGTAGGAGTTTGTTTCTTAACAGATTTGAATCTGGTGAGATTTTCAACGTTTTTGTGCAGCGATCACTCAGCTGCTTTAAGGCATTATGTGCCGGAGGCTAATTTGGAAGCATTTTGTTATTCCTCACCACAGACAATCTGGCTCTTGGTCAGAAATCTGGGGTTTTTACAAATTTATCACACAGTCAGAAATAAGGGTAGAATACGAGGGTCTGTAGAGCATCGTGGGACAGGTTGGGACAAAAACGCTTACAGAAATACCATCACAAACAGGCTATATATATATATCCCCAATTGACTCATTGGAATGTCTTTGGAATGTTAGAGAAAAGCCAGAGGAGTTCCTAAGGAAATCCATGAAGGTATGGGGAGGACATGAAGACATTACACTGAAAATACACTGGGAACACTTAAACAACATGATGTAACTCACACTTGTGTGTAATCTAGCTGTCCAGTTAGTAAGCAACGCTGTTGTGAAAATGGTTTGGTTGGTTTGGAAACGCACACTGGTGATGTTTGGCGATTAGCAACAGTGAGCCGCTGACGTGAGTTCGCTGTAATGTTATTCACTCAGTGTGTGGCTTGGTGATTAACACGTTTACCTCTATGGGGAGCGCTGATTCCCGTTTCGAGTCCCGATCTGGCTGGAGTTTCCTTGTCCTACCTGTGTCCGCATGGGTTTCCTCCGGGTTCTTGGTTTCCTCCCACAGTTCAAAAACATGGATTCCAGGTAAATTGAATGCTCTAAATTGCCCTGTATAGTGTGTCGTTGTGTGTGTGGATGTGTGCCTAGCAATAGATTGGCGCCCTGTCCTGGGTGTATCTGCTCAGCACCCAAGAAGTTCTTCCCTGGATGGGCATGGGGAACCCCCCCCCCCCACCGCGACCCTGGTAGAGGATTAAGTGGGAGATAATGAATGGATGGATAATCAGATAAGATACTCGGCAGTTTGCATTCATTTGACAATGCTGGCTCATTAGTATGTTCTCTTTTTGGTTTCATAGATTACAATAACATTCATATCATTTTTATATTTCTTGTTAAATTCTGCAGTAGATAAAGACTAAACTGCATGTCTGTGGTTTTCCATTCTCTGTATCCTCTGAGCAGAATGAAGCAACAGCTTTTAGGACTTTGAGAATACCATTTCTACACTTCACTGCTACCTTTCAGGCTCTATTACAGACACTAATGGATCCAACTTCAGGCTCATCAGCGTCATGAGCTCTGCATTCACAGATAATGGCCAAAAGTCTGTGTGTGTTAATTAAAACACATTGTATTTGGGATGTGAGAACCAGAGCCCAGTTTAATGCATCATAGTGAATACAAGTGTCAGAAGCAAATTTTAGGAGGAGATGGTTTAATGCATTCTGTCCGCTTTGCTTTGGTAGAAGGGAAATCAGTTAAAAGCTATCTCCTGAGTAATACTTCAATTAAAAAAAAAGTACGAGATGGGTAGTAGCTCAGTGGTGAGGGTTTCGAGCTGTCAATCGAAAGATTGTGGGTTCAAATCTCTGCTGAAGGGATTATTGTGGGTCCTTGGGCCAGACCCTTAACACTCATTGCATTACATACCCTCCACCTGATCCTTTACTGGGGTTGCTGATGGTTCCTCTTGCTCATCCAGGGGAAAATGTTTGGCGGGCAGATATACCCAGGATAGCACATCAATCTATTACTGGGCACACACTTATTCACCCAGGCACACGCACTATATGGGGCGATTTAAAGCAGCCATTTTACCTTGAATCCATGCTTTTGGAATGTGGTTGGAAACCTGGAGAAAATTCACGCAGACATGGAGGGAACCTGGATTTGTGATTAAGGAACCTGCCTTGCAACCTGATCCTCAGTTTGATTGCCGGTCCATCCAAGTACTATGGCTGAAGTGCCAGGGTGCCAATTTAAAGCAGCCAATTTATATTGAATCCATGTTTTTGGAATGTGGTTGGAAACCTGGAGAAAATTTATGCAAACATGGGAAGAACCTAGACTTGTGGTTAAGGAACCTGCCTTGCAACCTGATCCTCAGTTTGATTGCTGGTCCCACTAAGTACTATGTCTGAAGTGCCCTTGAGCAAGGCACCTAATCCCACTTGCTCCCAGGGTTCCAATTAAAAGCAGCCAATTTACCTTGAATCCATGTTTTTGGAACGTGGTGGGCAATCTGGAGAAAATTCACATGGACACGGGGAGAACCTAGACTTGTGGTTAAGGAATGAGCCTCACGTCCTGATGGTCCTCGGTTGATTCCTGGGCCAACTAAGTATTATGGCTGAAGTTTCCTTGAGCAAGGCACCTAATCTCAAGCAGCCAATTTGCCTTGAATTCATGTTTTTGAAATGTTGTGGAAAACATGGAGAAAATCCACGTGGACATAGGGAGAACCTACTGTAGACTTGTGGTTAAGAACCCAGCCTTGCGACCTGATAGTTCCCGGTTTGATTCTCGGTCCCACCAAGTACTATAGCTGAAGTGCCCTTGAGCAGGGCACCTAATCCCAATTGCTCCCAGGGTACCAATTTAAAGCAGCCAATTTGCCTTGAAACCATGTTTTTGGAATGTGGTTGGAAACCTGGAGAATATTCACGCAGACATGGGGAGAACCTAGACTTGTGGTTAAGGAACCAGCCTCGATTAGCGGTCGAACCAAGTACTAGTGAAGTGCCCTTGAGCAAGGCATCTAATCCCAACTGCTCCCAGGGTGCTGTATACAGGACTGCCCACTGCTCTGGGAACGTGTGTGTATATCTGCGTGTAGGTAAGCATAATATATCACTTACCACGTATCTCCTCTCAGATTGGCATTCCCGAATACCACACGCAAAAGGCCAGACATACTAACCCATACACCTCAGTGCCGCCAAGTCGCTTTGGACGAATGCATCGGCTAAGTGACCTTATGTAATGTAAAGTAAGAAATTCAATACACTGCCACTTACATAAGGTATCAACTGCAGGCCCCTAAAAGATACTCAATTCTTTCCATGGAGCCTAATTCAGTTTTCGATTTTTTTCTTTAAACAGAGACTGATAAGCCGCCATATTTCAGACGAGCCTTGATTTTTAAAGCCCAAGCGAAAATGCATATACTGCACTCCAGCAACCAAATCATTGGCTCTGTGTTAAGTGATTCTCAGCATGCATCCACTACAGAGCATGAGATCACAAGATAATTAGAAGTAAAAAGGAAAAGACCCCTGATGAGCCGTGTAATAGTGTACGGGAGATGGATAGAGGAGTGTCCTGCACCCGAACGAAACAAGACGAAAATGACTGTAGCCTGGAGGGCGCTGGAGGAAAGCCCGCTTGACGAAGGCTGGGACGAGCAGTCGGGGGGGAAGCACTCTGCCGGCATGTGCTATTACTTGTGCTTCATGCATTCCCACGAGGATTCCATCCTGAGGCATCATTTTAATCACTGCAGAGAAAGATCACCTGGTTTTTTAGCGCTCTCAGGTCCTGAGTTTAGCGAAACTTGTTTACAAGTTAAGAAAACACACACTCACACACACACACACACACACACACACACACACACACACAAAACAGATTTGAGGCATGAGCAGAGTAAACAGTTGTTTCTGTAGAACTCTTACATCACACTATGGGACATTTGGCACTGACGGTGAACTGGGGAAGGGCTGATTAATCATTCAATGTTACGATTAATTAAAGCGCCTCAACATCGTCATGACGACATTCAGAACAGAATAGATATGCCGGTAGCCGGGACTTTAGATCAAATGGCGCAACTCGCACCGAACAAAAATTAAGTTACATATTTTTATGGGTGGGCAGTCGTAGGGTTTTGGTTAAGAAACCAGTCTTGGGGCCTGGAGGTCCCTGGTTTGATTCCCAAAAGTGATTGGCTGAAGTGCCCTAGAGCATGGCATCTAACCCCAATTGCTTCCTGGGTGCCATATACAGGGCTGCCCAACGCTCCGGGCCCATGGACGGGATAAATGTGGAGGACACGGTGGGGTTCCCCATGCCCATCCAGGAGAGAACATCTCAGCGCTGGGCAGATACACCCAAAACAGGGTGCCAATCTATCACAATCATACACAAGCACACACAGACCATAGGGGCAATTTAGAGCATTCAATTTACCTTGAATCCATGTTTTTGGACTGTGGGAGGAAACCAGAGAACCCGGAGGAAACCCACACGGACATGGGGAGGACATGGAAACTCCATCCAGATCGGGATTCAAACCGGGAATCCCCAGCGCTGAGAGGAGAACATGCTAACCATTAAGCCATCGTATCGGCCAACACTCCACACAATCAAAATATATTTTCGTTTTAACAAACTGCACTTTAACTTTAACGACACGGTACCAAATAAATCATACAACCTCTGTGGGCACCCCTCAGGCCTGTGGCGGTCATGACCCAGAGGAGCTGTGGTGGGCATTCCTTATTGTCATTTCTGTACGGTGGCAGCCCTAGCTTAATGCTAACACTTGCAAGGGGGGCAACTGTACACGCATATTATGGACACGCCCCTAAAGAAATCAAAATACGTGCAGCTGTCAGCTCTGCTGCATCCTCCACCATGCTTCACAGTAAGCTTTAAGGTACTGCTATGTTCCACCTGCACAGTCAAACCTCTAGAAATGTGGCCTTTATTAAATAATGTTAAATAATATAAATAACTAATTTTTATCCCAAAACCCAGCTCCTCTGATTGTCTTCACAAACTTTTTGTATCCGTAGATGGCCGCCATCCACGTTTGGTTGAAATAGAGTTAATATTTAGTGACTCCTCACCACAGGAGCGGGAATGATTTATTTCCAGGCCGGACGGTCCGCCCGGTTCCTGATTACCACCTGGAAAAGACAGCGTAGTTATTTATGAGGCTAAAGTGTCTTATTATGCACAGCTAGCATGGAAAGCATCGGCGCTCTGATTGCAAACCTTTTAAAATGTCACCGTGCTGCACTTTTATGAATATTAAAGAGTGCGATGATTACTTTGACCTGGATGTTCTGTGATACAGAGTAAACAGGAGCGAGGCAGCTCACGGTGGCGCAACCTCAGCGGTGAAAAATTGAAAGCAGAACTGATGAGAGGCCCCCGCCGCTGTAATTGCAAAGCTTAATAATTGTGATTCACCAACGAAAAATAAATTGGAAAACGCACGGGAACGGGAACGACCCACGGAGTATTGATGAGTCAGAGTCTCGGAGTACCAATACCAAAACTTTATAGTCATTGCACATAATACCCGTACACTTGCACAACAAAACTGGAATACCCCCCCCCCCCCAAAAAAAAAGCAATAAAATAAAATTACTATATACAAATATGAATATACATTTTTAAACTGCCTGTACGGTCTTCCCGAGGGCAGCAGGTCGAATGTTTGGTACCCTGCAGGCCTTTTAAATTTTGTGTGCCCTCCTGGGACAGTGGGTGCTGTTGAGCTCCTTCAGTGGTACGTTTTACATTTGGTCATTTAGCCGACGCCTTTATCCAAAGCGACTTACAAATATCCCAATTTAATTGGGGTAAGAACACAGGGTAACATACAGAATCCCTGGAGCAGTGAGGATAAAGGGCCTTGCTCAAGGGCCCACATTGGTAATTTCAGTGGACCTGGGATTTGAACCCGCAACCTTCAAATTGATAGTCCAACACCGGAACCACTGAGCCATCACGCCCTGGTGTGGTGTGAGAGCTTGCCCAATGATTTTACGAGCGTTGATGAGCCTCCGTATGGACTTCTGGTGTGTGAGCCGCACAGAGATGCAGTACGTCATCGGTTCCCACCTCAGGATGAGCCTCCTGAGGATCTTCGGAAAGTGGAGGTGCTGCTGGGCTCTCTTCACTACTGCCGAGGTGTTGGAACTCCATTGGAGGTCTGCGTCCACATGTACCCCCAGAAACTTGAAGCACGCTCCTCATTAATCCAAACTTCCTCCTCCTGAAGTCTACAATCAGTTCTTTGGTCTTGGAGGTGTTGGTGACCAAGATGTTATCTGCACCCCACTAGCCTCTGGACCTCCTCCTGTCTGCATGCCGGTTTGTGAATGGTGTGTCTGCATGCATGTGCGCAAAAGACCAGAATTATGCGTCCTTTATTATATTCATAACATCTTGACTGTATATGTTCATGCTTATCTCACACTGCACTGTTGATGCTCCCCCTCCCTTCTTAGCCTCGGCCCTCACAAGGTTTCTTTCTTAAGAAACAACTCAACGGGGCGTATAGCGATTGGCATGCGGGTTGGACAAAGAGGACATGTGACTAAATGTGTGCGGATCCTAAAGCACCGCATGGCTTCTCGAAAACTTCAATGTAGACACAACTGCAGAAAGTTCTCGCTGAATCAGCAAATCAGTGAGTGACTTCAAAGAAACATATATATATATATATATATGTATATATATATATATATATACACTGCTCAAAAAAGTAAAGGGAACACTTAAACAACACAATGTAACTTCCAGACCTCCATGGGACAATAATTTGGATTTACATTTTGATATTTTTTTTGTTATTTTGTTCTCAATGCATTCCACTGTCTACTAAATAAAGATTTTCAACTGAATATATTTTTTAAATAAATATATTATTCATTTAGATATAGGATGTGTTCTTTTAGTGTTCCCTTTATTTTTTTGAGCAGTAGATTTATTAACTACAGCCAACAATTGATTAAACCTATTTCTCTGTACTTGCAGTAAGGGATCAAGGGGTAAGCTAGATTTTCTAACTTGTTAGTCGGCCTCTTCATTGCAGCGTCATTATTTTACCCATCAGTTTGCAGCTTTGTGATCGATGCATGGATCACTGCTTGCTTTTCTGCAAACAGTTCTTTACACAGAGTTGACATCACA
Organism: Xyliphius kryptos; assembly: GCA_025769995.1. Lineage (NCBI taxonomy): Eukaryota > Metazoa > Chordata > Actinopteri > Siluriformes > Aspredinidae > Xyliphius > Xyliphius kryptos. The sequence continues at coordinate 8,260 of JAOUQT010175301.1, forward strand.
TTCACCACCAGTCACTATATTAGAAACATGAGTAAACACATTTAATAGTGCCATAATTAACCTAATATTGAGGCAACACATTGAGTCAGAAAATGACTGTAGGACCAGAAACACTCAGAACTTTGTAAAATAATCTTTACCAATCATCTTTAAATCCGATGATAATACATTCTATTTTATATGATAAATCCACAGTTAAGTCTATTTTTTCTTTTGTGCGTACATCCAGAGAAATTTGTCCTCCACATTTAATCCATTCATGCCGTGAAAAAACACACTGGTCATAAAATTGGAATATCATGAAAAAAGTTTTTTTATTTTAGTAATTCCTTTCAAAAAAGTGAAACTTGTATATTAGATTTATTCATTACACAGAGACTGATATATTTTGATGATTAAAAGAAGATAATTGACAATGAATTAAAATCCCAAACTCAGAAATCTCAGAAAATTAAAACATTACTTAAGACCAACACAACAAAAAGGATTTTTAGAAATGTTGGCCAACTAAAAAGTATGAACATTAAAAAGTGTAGACATTCACAGCACTCAATATTTAGTTGGTGCTTTTGTGGCCTGGATTACTGCAGCAGTGTGGCGTGGCATGGAGTCGATTAGTCTTTGGTACTGCTCAGGGGTTATGAGAGCCCAGATTTCTCTGATAGTAGCCTGTCCTGTTGAAAAATGAAATCTGCATCTCCATAAAGTTGGTGAGCATTAGAAAGCATGAAGTGCTCCGAAACTTCCTGATAGAAGGCTGCGTTGCCCAACAGAACTTGTACACAGTGACAAAGCTACCAGTACCTGGTTTAAAAAACATGGTATTACTGTTCTTAATTTGGCAGCAAACTCGCCCGACCTTAACCTTATTAAATTTGTATGGTTAAGTATTGTGAAGAAGATGTGATTAGCCAGACCTAACAATTCAGAAGAGCTGATGGCCACTATCAGAGCAACCTGGGCTCTCATAACCCCTGAGCAGTGCCACATACTGAGCGACTCCATGCTGCACCACACCATAAGGCTGCAGTAATCCAGGACAAAGAAGTCCCAACTAAATATTGAGTGCTGTACATGCTCATACTTTTCAATTGCCCAACATTTTTAAAAATCTTTTTTTGTGTTGGTTTGAAGTGATATCTTAATTTTCTGAGATACTGAATTAGGGATTATCATTAGTTGTCAGTTATAATAATCCAAATGTAAAGAAATAAACTGGAATTAAAAGAAGTTAAAAGAAATAAAGAAACATATCTGTCTGTGTGTATTGAATAAATCACTTTTAAAATTTTTGATGATATACTAATTTTATGACCAGCACCTGTACACTGGTGCACAAACTTCAGCCATCGCACTGAAGTGCGATGGAACAGGACTCAAACCTGGGACCTTTAGGTCATCAAGCTGGTTCCTTAACCACAAACCTGCGACTGTCCCACTGTGAGCTCGTTTAAACACGCCAGTAAAAAAACACAATAGCAGTGCTGCTGCTTTTTGGACTTAAGACTAAGTGTTTCTGACTAGTTTTAAGGTTGCCGTCTCAGTAACAATTGGGACGCTTTATTTCTTTACACTAAGGAAACGCATCGACATAAAATAATTGGTTTAAAACACCAGGAGACATGGAGGGGGACGGAGGAGAGAACATCCGCCGCCTCATCAGGAGCATGCCCAGGCGTTGTAGGGGGGGGGTCATACAGGCACGTGAAGGCCATACACACTACTGAGCCTCATTTGAACTTGTCTTGAGGAATTTCCACTGAAGTTGGATAAACCTGTCATTTGATTTTGAGTATAATTCCAAATCCAAACTTCCATGGGATAATCATTTTGATTATTGATACAGTTTGATCATTTTTGTTATTTAAAGAATTCCACTATATTCTAAAGATTTTCAACTGAAATATATTTTATTCATTGAGATCTAGGATGTTATTTTAGTGTTCCCTTTATTTTTTTGAGCAGTGTATAGATCAACAATATTTTATAAAATTAATATTATCAATATGCATATTTATTTTCCTTTTGTTAAAACATTGTACCAGTCATTAGCTCTAATAACCCATAGTCCTTAAACATCATTATTAATCAGTGATGATTCATAAAATGTTATTAAATTTAGCTCACCAGCGCTGACCCTGCTAAAATCTGTACTAGATCAACAATCTAGGATTATTTTTGCAGCATCTTCATATTTTACTTCACCCAGGAATTAATCCTTAATTTTATTTTACATTCAAACTGAACATACTAAACCACTTCTATTGATGCTAATCTGACAAAAATAATGGTGGGCCATGAGTCTAAAGGCACCAGGTCATTTTGAATTTATCCCAACTTGGTGGTTAATGTCAGCGTACAGGGTCAGTCATGGTACAACCTCCTGAAGCAATGAGGATTAAGGGCTTTGCTCATGAATCCTCATGGGTAACTTCGGTGAATTTAATATTAATGTTAAAAGTTTAAGCACAAGGTTCATTAAAAGTTGATCATCTTGGCACTTGAACAAGTTCCTTGTTGCTGGATGGGTTTTGGATCATGACTGACCCTGTACACAGACCCCAAATAATAAACTGGGACACAAAGAAGACGCAGGATTAATGCTTGAGATGGCTGCATGTAAAGCTTTCAGAAGCATTCCAAATAGAGGTTTCACACAGTACGTCACAAGATGGTTAAAAATGACAACAGCGCGACCGTGTGGCAAACCATGGTCACTACAGCGAAACGGTCTATTTTTTAAAGGAGTTTTCTTACTTAAACATAATGCGGTTCATCATCCATGACGCACTTTCCCTTATAAACTTTGAAGTGGTTAAAAAAAAACGGTTCAGGAATTGTTTATGTTAGTGAAACACGACGTCACTGGGTCAAATGACGTTTGTATTAAAAGATGGTAAAAAAAGTGCAAATTTCAAGCACATAAAACTTAAAACTATAGACAAATTGGATTTCAAACATTAATAAAATAACTTCACTGCTTCCAAATTTCAAGTCATTCACTTCTAACGGAGTTTAACACTACAATTATGAAACATCTATTCATAACCTTCCGCTCAATCCTCTACTAGAGAGGGGCCCCATGCCCACCCAGGGGAGAGCGTCTCAGGCACTGAACAGATGCACCCAACCGATCACTAAGCAACCACTCACACAGACTACAGGAGGGATTTGGAGCAGCCAATTTACCTTGAATCCATGTTTTTGGACAGAGGAAACCAGGGAACCTGGAGGAAACCCAAGCAGACATGGGGAGAACATGAATACGCCACCCAAATTGGGATGCGAACCGGGAATCCCCAGCGATGAGAGGCAAATGTGCTAACCACTAAGCCACCATGCTGCTCCCAAATAGAAAAAATGTTGCTGTTTATAAAAAGGTGAGTTGTGGTACTTAAAATTGATTGACTGAGCAGTTTTCCCAGCATTAACATTATTACCAATAATACACACTTCTGACCACTTCCCATTAATATAAATGTCTAAAATGTGCAAACTATAAAAAGATATTTTAAATCATCGACCAATAATGAAAATACAGATAAATATAAAAGCGAGCCATTTCCCTTTGAGCACAAAGCCAGTATCATGTTATTCAGCAAACAATGTTTACATTAAAAACCAGATTAAATTATATCGCGGAAGAAGAGTATATTAATAATTTAGTTTTAAACAAACACATAAGGCACTTGAGGTTGTGCATTATGAATAATTCATGAAAAAAAGAGTATAAGGTCACTTTGCTAGGCGCAACACCCTTTTCCTGTGATTTATTCATAATGCTTAACACCTTCTCATGCCTTATTGCTTTATTAAATGGTGGTGAGTAAATTTACCAAAACATGTTATATATTTTTTTATTTATACTTTGTAATATTAGTTATTTAAAATTGTCGGCTGTAACAGGCAAATAAAAAACAAAAACCTTTTTCATGTCTGATCCAAAGAGAGGCTTTAATGAACAATTAAACACTGGGAATACACATACTGTTCCACTCACACACACCCCCCCTTACTACATTACCCAGGCATGCACACAGACTCGCTTTGCATGTAGAAACCCAACATGTAAACACCCTTTTAACAAAATCACATTATACAAGGCGCTATTTAAAAAAAAAAAAAAAATAAAAAAAAATAAAAATAAAAAAAAAAAACTATTAAAAGTTGACTACAGCTACATGAAATTTGAGATCATTTACATAAAATGTAGATTATGGCTTTGTCAGAAAGTTTAGAATTTTACAATTGACATGATTTAAAAAAAAGAAGGGGGGGGGGACCTTGCAACAGGACAAAAGTGTTTTTATACAGGACCACACGTTGCTCATTGGCAAGTTCCTCAGACCTTGTACAAGATAAAGAAGTCAGCACTGGACCAAGAGAACACTTTTTTACTTTCATTAAACAGACTAATAAAAACAGTTTCATGCTCTACTTACACAGGAGGGTAGGAGAATGGAGAGTGATTTATTGTTTGCGGCATTAAAGTTGTCACACATTGTGTGTAAAATTACCTAGAATCCTACACAGTTTGAGTCACGAGCAATAAAGAAACAAATCTCTTTCATAGTCAGATAATCCTAACCAGTCTTTACAACAGCATTTAAATCTGTAACTCATATGTATAAATAATGTCTTTTGAATGATCAAGGCTGAAAGCTAATTGCCATAAGAGCAAGAACCCACGTTGATATTCCTTATGGCTCTGTATTAAAATGGTACTGAAGTATTGTCGGTCATGTTGTCTAGGCCATGTGCATATCATTAGTGGAGATATTGGGGATGCTTCTGGTCTGGAACAGTGTGGTTATTGTGCTGGCAGTGCCTGGGCAGCATGGAGGAGCTGACGAGCATCAGTCAGAGCTGACTTGGGTGCTGACCTGGCCTTCAGCTGTCTGGCTCGTTGACTGAATAAACATGGGCTGAGTCAGCTCCTGTCCTGCCGGCATGGTCACCTGCTGGATCTGATACAACTGCTGCAGAAACCAGGAGAAACAAAGGTATACACTTTTAACTGGCAAGTAAATATACAGATTGGCATTGGTAAACATGTAACGGTAGTTAATATGCTTAAATGATGAATTGGTGTCCTGTCCTAGGTGTATTTGCCCAGCGAGACGTTCTTCCCTGGATGGGCATGGGGAACTTTCACCCCGCAACCCTTGTAGAGGTTTATGCGGAAGATAATGAATAAACACATTCGCTTAAATTAATTTAATTCTTCAAAAAAACAACAAACCCAAATAAAAAAGTTTACACTAAATGCGATCATTGGACCGTATTTGGTCATTCCTTGATTATTTTTTCTCTAAAAAGCATTATTCTTTGGTAAGCTTCATTAAGATATGGCCAAAATACTGTATTGGCAAATAGGGCATTTAATAAAGATCTTTTTCTTTTCTTCAGGGCAAAATGATTGGTGGTTAGGAATTTGTGGTGTACTAACTATGTAAATATAATTTACAATATATGCCAGATCTTGACATCACTGAGAAAAACTGATTATGCAATATATGCAGTTATTATATTGGCTTTTTATTTTAAAAGCTTAAAAACATTTAACTATAATGTTGCTGAGCCTAAACCTGGTCAGTTAAAGCAACTTCAGATCTGGCAGTATATAGAAAATCATGTTAAAATAAACTGAATATTTTTAAATGGAAAACCTGAGTCATCTTTTCCTGTCTTTTGAAAGCTAAAAACCAAACTGATTCAATATTAAGTTTTTTAATTCATCCTAAATCAAGCTAAACTACGTAACCCCCTAAAACGAAAATCTTTTTTTAAAAAAAAAAGCAATAACTAATGGATGGAAAAAACTGATCATAAGCTGTGTTGTAATTATGTAACAGTAAATCAAGTATACTATATGAGTGAAGCACTTCAGCATTATTGTTTTATTTTAACAAGTTCATTTTAACACCGTTTATTTGTTATGGCGGCTTCAAAAAACCTACCAGCAGCTTAGAGTATTACCGCTGTCCTTTTAATGTGCTGTAGAGTAGCAAAGTCTTGGTTACAGGTTCTGATGTACTCATGCACTCATGTTCTTTTTAGTGTTTGCCTATTTAGTGGTAAATCTGATTACTCCTTTTTATGTCAGGTATTAAGTTTATCTAAACTATAGGGTTTTTTTTGTTCAGATTTTTGGGTTGAATTGTCTGGATGGTTTATATTTATTTAACAACGTGACCTGAATCTGACTTTTAATGTGACTGCAACTGTCCTCAGAACAGGCACATATTAATGTTTCAACACCAAGCAATTACCTCACATGCTCAGCCAAACTCGCAAAAAGGACGAGCCAGCAGCTGAATGTTTACGTTGGTTAAGTTAGAAAACAGGCTAAGCAGGAAAAATATCCAGAAAGCAGTTTTACCTTTGTATACATGTACAAACTAATGCTTCCCCTACCTAATTAAGCTCGTTTTGGGAAAAAAACGTTCCCACTATGTCTACGTTTCTGCCATAATGCGAAAAGTGACTTTTTGCTATAATATAAGTAAGATTTGATCTTTAAATAGTAGTGTGGACATGTTGATCACTTTGAATTAGATTTGAGTCACTCATATGTGGTCCAGAATCAAATGAGTGACTAATTTAAATAAGAGCATGTAGAAACGTGTGAGGCTTCTGAAGACATAAATTCACAGTAAGTGATAAAGGTTACTGGCTTAAATGCATCTGATTCATTTAGACAAATCTGATCTGAACTGAAAATCAGAACGTGAATGACCTACTTGAATGTTGCGGAAATACATATGCATAAGCAAAGTGATGTGACTTTTGATCCGATCATGCGCTCATTCAAGTCTCATGGCCATGAATCATATATGTCTCAGGTTTAGAGTCACAACTTAAAGTTACTCAGATCTGATTTTAAACACTTGCTATGTCCACACATAATAAAGTATTATGTAACAAGTCAAAAATGTCTTGACTGTGGCCTATGCCGTCTTTGTTTTAAGAAATTCTGACATACAGAATCACCAATTCATTCAAAAATACATGTTTCTAATTTGCCCCTCATTTTTTAGTTCGATTATATAGATTTAAGATACTCTGAAAGTAATTATAAATTAGCATTTAAATACACAATAATGAACTAAAGGGAAAAAAAAAAAAAAATTGAAACTTTTGCTATGCTGCTTTTCAGATGTAATTCACAAGCATTAACAATTAATAACTATTACAATGGAATATATTTAAATCAATAAATAAAAGAGAATATTAAGGAACAAAGAAAATTCTAACACATCCGAATGATAAATGAACATTAATTTAGGAAGGTAATAAATGAAAACAAAAAAAAAAGGAAATGTAAATATAATGTAGCATTATTTTCAGAACAGATGACCTTGTGATGTGAGAGAGTGAATCATAGCTTTACCTGACCATCGGTGAACTGGTTAAACTGCTGTTGCCCTGGTTGCACTTCTGTCTGTGATACCTGTGCCAACAAAACAAAAAAACACAGGGAATATTTAATATGGCCCATTTGCATGAAGGGCACACTAATGCAAAATAACATGACAATTTAAAGTCAGTGTATTTTGTTCAGTATAAAAATAAGGTATACAATTAAAGATATGATGTTTCAGGTTAATCATTTGCTGATTAGATGTTGACTGAATACCTGCTGAGCGTTGGTTGCAAGTGTTTGTATTTGGCCTTGAACGACCTGAGCCCCTGAGACTGGCTGCGCAAGACGAATATACTGCAGCCCACCAGTATTCAGCTGCACCTTTAAGAGTACCACAAAGAGAATGGGCATCTCTAAATACCTTTAAACAAACCTTTTTTTTTTTTAAATCATAAATTAACATGCAAAAATGTAATAGCCAAGTGTTGAGAAAATATCTTCTTAACATGATTAAACATTAACTGTATGGATTCTTATAACACATAGCAATATATATTTATTTTATATATAAAGTAAAGCATTGCATCAGTGCTGTAAAGCAAAGCCTTAGAGCCCTTACGGGGATCTGCTGAATCTCTCCTGTGTTGGTGATGATCTGCTGCATAACCTGCATGGTCTGGCCAGCCGGCTGCGCTGCCTGGGCTTGAGTCTGCCCCTGCGCAGCCGCTTGCACTATCTGCACCTGCTGGCCCTCGCCCACCTGCATGGTCACCGGTGTGCTCTATGGCAGACAAACAAAAAGGAGAAAAGCAGGACAGTGCAAGTGAGGCTTATGAGCAATAAGCTTTAAGACAAATGAAGCGTTTTAGCGTGGACCACTTTTGTCCCCTGCAGCAGCATCCCGATCTATAAACGACTGGAAAATGAGTCAGGGACTAGGTAAGAGAATGCGGGCACTGTGATCTCTGCCCTCTATTAGATGAGCAAAGAAAACTGGGCAAGCAGAACAGGAAGCAGTGTAAAATGATTGGCCAACACTTTTGAAAGGAACACCGGACACATGAGAACAATTTATTCAGCAGTCTGGCACGGTCTGTCGCTGTGACCTCATGTAGCATCTACTGGAGAAAGAATAAACTGCAGTACAGGCTACTTAGGATGTGCGTTGACTAGTGTATCTGCTCAAGATGTTTGAAGTTTTTATGCAGATTATTAGTTTTTTCATTTTAACAATTGGTTTATTTTATAAAAATAAACATGAAAGCTTTTATGCCAATAGGTTTAAAATAAAGCTATAATTTGACACTTTATTTAGTTTGCTGCAAGGACAGGAGGGACAATGACACCTTTAAGAAAGAGCAGGTATTACATTAGGGACAAAAGGTGCTCTTTCAGGTCTGAATTGTTTACCGTGATGGGAGTAGCCTGAGACTGAGCTACCTGCACCTGCTGTAGCTGCTGCATGGAGGTCCCCTGCAACACCTGAACACACAGCAAGAAAGAGACACGTACAGTAATGAGCCATAAGCGACAAGCACATGCAAAGCAAACTGTATGGGGACTGGCAACAAAATCAGGACGCACAGATTGCATCATGCAGAAATGATTTTAACAAGCTTGCATAAAGTAAAAGAAAGTAATAATGAAAGAAATGTAACACTCGCTTTGGCATAAAAAGAGAATGATAGTTGTGTAACTACACAAAATAATAGCACAGTGACAAGCACACAAAATTATAGCATTAGACAAACGCACAAAAAAATTAAATAAAAAAACGTGTTGCATCAACACAATCTCCCGTCCACTGCCAAGGAATAAAAGCAGCATAAGGGAAAATTAGCTGCATCCCTACATCTCTATCCGATTTAAAGGCTGATACAAATATCTTGAAATATTTGCATTTGTTTAAGCACTTAAACAAAGTCAGTGCTAGCTAGGTTCAAGTAAGTAATTTAAAGATGTATAAAACTGTTTTTATTTTGGTGCGCAGATGTTTGAGACCTTTAAAATCATTTATCATCAGTAATTAATTAAAAACAAATTGATATCTGATGTTATTAATACCATGCATTATCTATTTAAGTTATGCTGCTTTTCAAGGCACTTCACAGTTGAGAAGTTTCCGAAATGTTTTGTTCAACTGTGGCTGGCTTACTGTCATTTTTTTATATAGTCAGAGAATGAGTTAATAATACTTAGTGTAGAGCTCTGTGATAGTCACTGCACCTGCTGCACGACACTTTATTGTTTTTAAATTCTAAGTCTAAGAGAGTAGAGCAGCACAGGAAAACTGGGTGGTGCTGTTGTTAAGCAAGAAGGTGGATTTAATTTCTTGTCAGGGAGGACTGGGTCCCTTTTTGGATGAAATTTCTTTGGTGTCTATGTAGGAAAATTTAGAGATAATAAATCTGCTCTAAGTGTAAATGTATTTCTATAACTGCCATGCAAAGAACTAGCAAACCATCCAGGACATTCAGAACCCCCCTGAAAATTAGTATTTGAGTCCTGGAAAATGAATGCCTTTGTAATACATTTACATTTACATTTAGTCATTTAGCAGACGCTTTTATCCAAAGCGACTTACAAATGAGAGAACAACACAAG
>JAOUQT010175503.1:0-18227 GCA_025769995.1 Xyliphius kryptos
GTAAGGCTATAGTAAGTTTTTTTCAAAAAAATCGACTTTCGTTTTTCGCCAAAAAAACGCCTTACTATATATAGCCTTACGTTTTTGCTTAAGAAAACTACTCACAGTTTTCGCCAAAAAACACCTTACTATAGCCTTACGTTTTTGCTCAAAAAAGTACAACGCCTTACTATAGCCTAACGTTTTTGCTAAAAAAAAAAAAATGACTTTGGTTTTTTTCGACAAAAATCGCCTTACTATATATAGCCTTACGTTTTTGCTTAAAAAAGTTACTTAAGTTTTTCGCCAAAAAACGCCTTACTATATAGCCTTACGTTTTTGCTCAAAAAAATTACTCATGTTTTTCGCCGAAAAACGTCTTACTATAGTCTTATGTTTTAGTTTTAAAAAAATGACTCCCGTTTTTCGCCAAAAAAAGTTTTACTGTAGCTCAGGTAAGGCGATAGTAAGGCATTCTTTTGGCAAAAAAACTAAAGTCATTTTTTGGCGAAAAACGTAAGTCACTTTTTCAAGCAAAAACGTAAGGCTAAAGTAAGGCGTTTTTTGTCGAAAAACGTAGGTCACTTTTTTGAGCAAAAACGTAAGGCTATAGTAAGGCGTTTTTTTGGCAAAATATGAAAAACGATTTTTTGAAAAAAATTACTATAGCCTTACGTTTTAGCTCAAAAAATGACTTAAGACTATAGCCCTACGCTTTTCCCAAAAAAAATGACTTTAGTTTTTTCGCCAAAAAAACACGTTACTTTTGCCTTACCTAAGGCCATAGTAAGGCGTTTTTTGTCGAAAAACGTAAGTCACTTTTTTAAGCAAAAACGTAAGGCTGTATATAGTAAAGCGTTTTTTTGTCGAAAAACGTGACTTTTTTTTTTTAGCAAAAATGTAAGCTATATATAGTAAGTTTTTTTCAAAAAATCGACTTTTGTTTTTCGCCAAAAAAACGCCTTACTATAGCCTTACGTTTTTGCTCAAAAAAGTGACTTACGTTTTTCCACAAAAAACGCCTTACTATAGCCTTACGTTTTTCCCCCCAAAAAAATGACTTTCCCTACTATAGCCCTACGTTTTTGTTTGAAAAAATGACTTATGTTTTTCGACAAAAAAAAGTCTTACTATAGTCTTACGTTTTTACTAAAAAAAAAAGTGACTCAGGTTTTTCGCCAAAAAACGCCTTACTGTATGTAGCCTTACGTTTTTGCTCAAAAAAAGACTTATGTTTTTCGCCAAAAAACGTCTTACTATAGCTTTAAGTTTTTGCTCAAAAAAATGACTTTCGTTTTTCGCCAAAAAATGTCTTACTAGCCTTACGTTTTTGCTCAAAAAATGTGACTTACGTTTTTCGCCAAAAAACGCCTTACTCTATAGCCTTAGGTAAGGCGAAAAAACTAGTAATTTTTTTGTGGAAAAGCGTAAGGCTATAGTAAGGCGTTTTTTGTCAAAAAACGTAAGTCATTTTTTGAGCAAAAACGTAAGGGGATAGTAAGGCGTTTTTTCGACGAAAAAACTAAAGTCATTTTTTTGAGCAAAAACGTAAGGCTATAGTAAGGCGTTTTGGCAAAAAAAAGTTGATTAATTTTTTTGAGAAAAAAAGTCATTTTTTGAGCAAAAACGTAAGGCTATAGTAAGTTTTTTTTCATAAAATCGTTTTTCGCCAAAAAAACGCCTTACTATAGCCTTACGTTTTGCTCAAAAAAATTAGTTTTTTCGCCAAAAAACGCCTTACTATAGCCCTACGCTTTTCCCAAAAAAAATGACTTTAGTTTTTTCACCAAAAAAACATCTTACTTAAGGCTATAGTAAGGCGTTTTTTGTCAAAAAACATAAGTCATTTTTTGAGCAAAAACGTAAGGCTATAGTAAGGTGTTTTTTGGCGAAAAACGTGAGTCATTTTTTTTTAGTAAAAACGTAAGGCTAAGGCGTTTTATTGACGAAAAAAACTAAAGTCATTTTTTTGAGCAAAAACGTAAGGCTATAGTAAGGCGTTTTTTTGTCGAAAAACATAAGTCATTTTTAAAAAAAAAAAACGTAAGGCTATAGTAAGGCTATAGTAAAAGTTGATTCATTTTTTTGAGAAAAAACAAGGCTATAGTAAGGCGTTTTTTGTCGAAAAACTTAAGTCACTTTTTTAAGCAAAAACGTAAGGCTATTATAGTAAGGCGTTTTTTTGGCGAAAAACGAAAGTCATTTTTTTAAGCAAAAACATAAGGCTATAGTAAGACGTTTTATTGGCAAAAAACGAAAGTCATTTTTTTGAGAAAAAACGTAAGGCTATAGTAAGGCGTTTTTGGCGAAAAAAGTTGATTCATTTTTTTGAGAAAAAACATAAGGCTATAGTAAGTTTTTTTTTGGCAAAAAACGAAAGGCTATATAGTAAGGCGTTTTTTAACAAAAAACATAAGGCTATATAGTAAGACGTTTTTTTGTCGAAAAACGAAAGACATTTTTTTAAGCAAAAACGTAAGTATAGTAAGGCGTTTTATTGGCAAAAAACGAAAGTTATTTTTTTGGGAAAAACTTAAGGCTTATAGTAAGGCGTTTTTTGTCAAAAAACGTAAGTCATTTTTTGAGCAAAAACTTAAGGATATAGTAAGGCGTTTTTTTTGACGAAAAACGTAAGTCATTTTTTGAGCAAAAACGTAAGGCTATATATAGTAAGTTTTTTTCAAAAAATTGTTTTTAGTTTTTCGCCAAAAAAAGGCCTTACTATAGCCTTACGTTTTTGCTTAAAAAAGTGACTTACGTTTTTCGACAAAAAACACCTTACTATAGCCTTACGTTTTTGCTCAAAAAAATGACTTACGTTTTTCGCCAAAAAACACCTTACTATAGCCTTACGTTGTTGCTCAAAAAAGTGACTTGCGTTTTTTTGGCCAAAAAAAAGCTTTACTTTAGCCTTATGTTTTTGCTTAAAAAAGTTACTTACGTTTTTCACCAAAAAACGCCTTACTATAGCCTTACGTTTTTGCTCAAAAAATGACTCAAGTTTTTTAACAAAGAACGCCTTACTATAGCCTTAGGTAAGGCGAAAAAACTAAAGTCATTTTTTTTGGAAAAAGCGTGAAGTAAGGTGTTTTTTGTCAAAAAACTTAAGTCATTTTTTGAGCAAAAACGTAAGGCTATAGTAAGGCGTTTTTTTGGCGAACAAACTAAAGTCATTTTTTTGGGGAAAAACGTAAGGCTATAATAGGTTTTTTTCAAAAAAATCGATTTTCGTTTTTCGCCAAAAAAGCGCCTTACTATAGCCTTACGTTTTTGCTTAAAAATGTGACTTACGTTTTTCGACAAAAAACGCCTTACTATAGCCTTACGTTTTTGCTTAAAAAATGACTTTCCTTTTTCGACAAAAAAACGCCCTACTATAGCCTTACGTTTTTGCTTAAAAAAGTGACTTACGTTTTTCGACAAAAAACGCCTTACTATAATAGCCTTACGTTTTTTGCTCAAAAAATGACTTAAGTTTTTTAACAAAAAACGCCTTACTATAGCCTTAGGTAAGGCTTAAAAACTAAAGTCATTTTTTGAGCAAAAAACGTAAGGCTATAGTAGGGCGTTTTTTGTCAAAAAACTTAAGTCAATTTTTGAGCAAAAACGTAAGGCTAAAGTAAGGCGTTTTTTTGGCGAAAAAACTAAAGTCATTTTTTTGAGCAAAAACGTAAGGCTATAGTAAGGCGCTTTTTGGCGAAAAACATAAGTCATTTTTGAGCAAAAACGTAAGGCTATAGTAAGTTTTTTTTTTTAAAATCGTTTTTCGTTAAAAAACGCCTTACTATAGCCTTACGTTTTTGCTCAAAAAAGTAACTTACGTTTTTCGCCAAAAAAAACGTCTTTCTATAGCCTTACGTTTTTGTTAAAAAAAAATGATTTTCGTTTTTCGCCAAAAAAACGCCTTACTATATATAGCCTTACGTTTTTGCTCAAAGAAGTGCCTCACGTTTTTCGCCAAAAAAAGCCTTACTATAGCCTTACCTAAGGCGAAAATAAAGTGGTTTTTTTTTTTAAAAAAAATGACAAAAAAAAAAACGCCTTACGTTTTTGCTCAAAAAAGTGACTTACGTATTTCGACAAAAAAAAGCCTTACTACGGCCTTATGTTTTTGCTCAAAAAAGTTACTTAGCTTTAAGTAAGGCTATAGTAAGGCGTTTTTTTGGCAAATCATTTTCAGCGTAAGGCACTTCTTTGAGCAAAAACAAAAGGCTATAATAAGGCATTTTTTTGTATAGCAAGGCGTTTATTTGGCGAAAAACATAAGTCACTTTTTTTTGAGCCAAAACGTAAGGCCATAGTAAGGCGTTTTTTGCCGAAAAACGTAAGTCACTTTTTTGAGCAAAAACATAAGGCGTTTTTTGGCGAAAAACATAAGTCAATTTTTAAGTCACGCCAAAAAAAACGCCTTACTTTAGCCTTACGTTTTTGTTCAAAAAAGTAACTCATGTTTTTCGCAAAAAACGCATTACTAAAGCCTTATGTTTGTGCCGCAAAAAAAAAAACACCTTACTAAAGCCTGACGTTTTTGCTCGAAAAAAGGCCTTACTATAGCCTTACGTTTTTGACAAAATAAATGCATTACTTTAGCCTTACGTTTTTGCTCGAAAAAAACGCTTTACTATTGCCTTACGGTTTTGCCAAAAAAACGCTTACTATAGTCTTACGTGTTTGCTTAAAAAACACACGAAAACATAAGGCTATAGTAAGGCGTTTTTATGAGAAATAAGGTAAGGCTATAGTAACTATACATAAACGTAATCCCAAACTGGTAAATGGTAAAGGAGATAAAAAAAAAAAGACCCTGACAAAAAAATGAATAAATAAATAAAAGGCTAAAATGCTAATCATGCTAATGTGGAGAACATGCCAAATGGTAAAGGGTATAACTAAAAAAGAAAACCCTGAGTAATTTTTTTTTTAAAGGCTACCAATGCTACTGTGGAGAACATACCGAACTGCTGAATAGTAAAGGGGGTTAACCAAAAAAAAAAAGAACAAAACATAAAACAAATAACACAATTACAAAGCTAAAATGCTAATCCTACTGAGGTGGAGAACATGCCAAACTGCTGAATCGTACCAAAGGCTAACCAACATTACCCTGACTGAAAAACAAACACCAAAGACAGGGAAAAAAAGGAAAAAGCTGAAAAGTTGTCTGAAATACAAAGAAAAAAACAACATTTTCAATGGATCCCTATGGAGGAAAAAGGCCCCGAAAAAGGGGCGTGGCACAAAAACTACATCCCATAATGCTCCAAAAAGCACAAGCAAAAGTAACTATGGGTACTACGAACATGCCAAATTTTAACGCTCTACGATAAAAGCTGTGAGACGAGAAACTGGTAGAAAATTTGTGTGAGAATAATAAGAATAATAACAAGAAGAAGATTATGAAGAACTAGAATTTGCCTCTTCCAAGCAACTTAATCAGTGGAGGCGTGTCCTAACGCTGATAAAGCATACAGGTCACTTGTTGAAATACATGTAAAACAAATCTGAGCAAAATCTATTTATGCGCGGGGGGGGGGGGGGGGGGGGGGGGAACAAAAAAAGGACTCTAGTCAGATGTGTTTTTTTTTTAGTTTTTTATAACATAGTTATAGGGATCAGTGATTAAGCTGCAGTTTGTGTATCAGATGAGTTACAGAGTTTGGGAGGAACACCCCAGAATACAGTGCAAACTAAGCAGGAATAGAAAGAAATATAAAAGAAACAAAAGCCACACACCTTCAGAACCTCAACACATCACGCAATTGATCATTTAGTGAAGGGACAAAGATGTTCGTTATGGAAAACGCCGAAACAAAACGGAGATCATTAACGTTACGGTCGAAATATGCTTTTGAAGAAGAAAAAAAAAAAAGAAAAAAGCAGTCAGGTTTCATTGCACAGCAGGTTTTAGGACCTGTACACAGCTCTGTGCAAATTAAGAACTTATTTAAAAGGAGCATCAGCTACCCCACCACCACCCCATTTTTACCCCGTATGTCCAAGTTGCTGCTTGTATTTGGATCACGTTTGCTTTGTACACTATAGAAAAACGAGCCGTCCAGTTGGCCTGCAGAGGGCGAGAAGAACTGAGTCAGTAAAGTCCTGTAGCAAGGCTGAAATGCTTTGAGGATGCTCTGCTCCGAGTTCGGACCGGGGGCTGGGCGTTTAAGTGGGAGGATACAGGTGGAGGCAGAGATTTGGAGAGGTGGGCAAAAAAAAAAAAAAAAAAATTAATAAAGAGAGTGAAGGTCACTCACTGAAATCAGTCCACTGGCCGCTTTTCACCGTGTTTCTTTGTAAACTCTTCTGCATTTTTAAAGAATTTCTTACGGTCTTTCGAGTACTCTTCTGCTAAGTCGGCCCTCAGTGGGTGCTCCGGCTGAGGGTCATTAACGAGGGCGATGAGGGACTGGATTACTAATTAGGGAGGGGGGGGAAAGAAGAACATAGCTGTGTCCTTATAAGGTCTTAAACTAAGTAAATACAACCTGTGATAAACACCAGCACTGAGAAATGATTAATAAAAACATACAACCCATAATGCACTGCATTCTGCAGGGTTATAAAACGGGTCGTTACGCTCCTTAAATCTGATTGGCTGAGCCGGTTGTCCAGCTGTGACATTTACAATAACACACACCTCTCAGCCCTTCACATTCGTATCAATACGTGATATACATTATTTTAAATCACTGATTAATATAAACAGTGAGCCCAAAACTGTGTTCTGTAATTTGGCCACTAGATGGCAGTGTTTGAAAACTAGAAACCTATTACTCAGCGTTTATTTTGAAAGACTGGACTAGATGACATCGCATAAGAACAGATTATTAATGATTTTGCTTTCAATAAACGCATTTATGAATCAAACCTTGTGTTTGTTTTTTTTATTACAGTGTGTGTGAGTGTTTCACTGCACAGGGACAGATTTACAACTATTTACAGCAGGCAAAATTCTCAAGATCAATTTCTCTTTATCACTTTTAACATTTCCCAAAATAATGTGCAGCAACTACGAACCACAGGGGTGTACTTAGTGTTTTACAGTCCAATTTTGCATTCCAACCTACAGGTTGTCAAATCATTTATGGAATTGTGTAGTTTGATAAAACATTGAGAATCATCTAAGATATTAATATATTTATTCATTTATAATCGCTTAATTCTTTCTGAGTGAATTTGCCCAGCACACAAAATGTTCTCCCCTGGTTTATGATATTTTTATGATAAACCAGGGGAGAACGTTTCGGGCGCTGGGCAAATTCACCCAGAACAAGGCACCAATCTATTATCTATTGCAGAGAACACACACACACACACACACACACACACACACACACACACACTATCGGGGCAATTTAAAGCAGCCAATTCCCTTTACATCCATGTTTTTGGACTGTGGGAGGAAACCCACATGGGCACGGGGAGAACATGGAAACTCCACCCAGATCAGGATTCGAACCGGGAATCCCCAGCACTCAAAGGTGAACATGCTAACCACTAAGCCAGCGCGCTGCCCCATGTTGTATTATTTCTCATATTTAAAACCTGTTTTCTGTACTACATTCATATATTTCATACAGCATGTAAACAACATGTCTTACGGATTCGTTACCTTGGTCAGTTTTGGTAGCTGGTTTCCAGTTTTCAGAGCTTATGACCGGCAGGCACACCTGACCCTTCTCATCGATGTTCGGGTGGTAGATCTTAGTTTTGAACGTGATCTTGGGAGGCTTGAATGGATACTCGGCAGGAAAGATGATCTCGATCCGGAATGCACCTTTATCGTACGGAGGGTTGTCCTGCAATCAATAAACAACCATTTCAGTCCATCAGACATTCTGGATATTAAACCTGCACATGGGGTGTGTTGCTCCGACACTGAGACCTTCAGTTAAACAGATGCTGGAATAAACCTCTGTAAACACTGAACAAAGTCATGAAGTAATTCCATGGAAAATATGATCAGCTACATTCCATTTAAACAGCACAGAGCAGATTACGTCTCACAGGCAGGTCATGTACCAGCGAATTACCAGTATGAAACTCCAGAGGGCTTTAAAACACAAGCTAATGCAGGCTGCTGTTTGAGACCCAAACAAGCGTTCCAACAATAACAAGGCCGTGAGCCCAAAGCTGCCAGATTATTTGTTTGCAAACACGGATACGACTGATTCAGCAACTGCAGACTGTAAACAATAAAATGAGGTCGATTGAGAAAAACGGTTCCAAACTTCAGAGATTTGACATACATTTTAAACTAAAGCTATTTAAGGACAGAAGTTGTTTCTCCTTAAAGCTGACTGTTGATTAGAAGGTCATTTGTGTATTGTATAGATGAATACTAAAATACCAAACACCTAACAAACAGCAGCGGTTTAAATCAGAGTTCCACAGTTAGAATAACTCCACTGAGAAGCAGAATTTATTTGTAGGTTTTATAAATTATTATTACTATTATGGAATACATTACATTTTTTCACTGCCGCTGTGCAATATGAAACAATTAATCGTTTTTGCGATTAACATGATTAAAAATGTTACAATTAATTTAACATAAGAGTGACTTAAAATTGTCATGACAACAACCATACATTATCTTCTGCTTAAGGTCTCAGGTGCTGGGCAGATACACCCAGGACAGGGCGCCAATCAATTGCTGGAGACACACACTCACACTACAGGGGCAATTTAGAGCTGTCAATTTGACCTTGAATCTATGTTTTTGGACTCTGGGAGAAAACTGGAGAACTCAGAAAATGCACCCAGATCGGGATTTGAACCGATTTGAATCCCCAGCGACGAGAGGCAGACGTGCTAACCACTAACCACAGTGTCTGGACTACAAGACAATAGGAAGTAAACTGTGAGACTTTGAGTTAAGCTTTTTCTAATTTTAGATTTTTTAATAATGAATTTGATGTACGCATTAATGTGCATCCAGCACCCTGACTGAATAGAAGCTGTGGAGCTTTTTGGTGTGCGTGTCTGTGAGATGCCGTCTGCTTTGAAACAGAATTTTCGGATGTTCTGAAAATGTCCAAGAAACCTATAAACTAATTAGAATTATGACCTATGACTTAATTTGCATATAGCAGCCTGACTGGAAGGAAAGGTTTAACTGGACATAAAGCAATTACAGCACCCCCTATAGACATATGAGCACCAAATTTTATAAACCATATTTTTTTTGTTCGGTTACTCTGCTGGAGAGTAAGGTTTTGCAGTCTGTTAATAAAACAAACCTTCATCAGAATAACTCTTAGAACAAGAGGCACAATGTTCATGGATCTACAGTAATGTTACACTTTTCTGTTTTAAAGGGAAATAACATTTTTCTTTTAGATGCTCAAATGTGTCTTGGTGTAGCCACATCTTTGTTTCACCCCATGCTTTTGTTTACTGACGTGTGTATACATGAGCAGTGATTGTACATTAACCTCATGCTCGCTGAATAAGGGCAGCCAAAGGGCCGGATGTGGCCCCCAGGGTTGTAAAGTGCCCAGCTAACCCAATGTTGGGCTGATAAATCCATTTATCAATGATTATTTCCCAGGCACCAAATTGGTATGAGCTTTGAACTCCGTATGAGGAATTGCGGGTTATATAATTTTGATCTTGCTGACTAACTGCAGCTTCACCTCAAAATCAAATGTGCTGTAACTGAACCACCAGTGTAAACAAGAAAAACTAAACGCCTTCATTCCCTGGTTTATTAAGTTTTTGTTCCATATTTTTCGCTTCACATGTTAAAGGCTAAGCGCCACCTAATGGACCACGATGGTTTTACATTATTTCTAAAATGTAAACGAGAATATAAAATTTGAAAAACATTTAGTTCTCTTTAAAAATTCAGAAGATATTTTTCAAATAGATTATGAGGATGAATCTGCAGTGACTGTGGGGGGCGCTGTCTTTAATAACGACATTCAGCCCTTTAGATTTGAGCCAGAGGCAGAAGAGACCACCAGAGGGCAGCAAAGCACAACCGGAGCCCGTCATCTGAACTGGAAATTGTGACCGGTAGAAAACAGGCTCTTAAACAGCTGTCATTCATTTCGTTACGTGTCCATATTGTTAGAAAAGCACGCGGTTATGGCGCCGCGGCAACCTTTATGTGTGCGGCCTTTATATGCCGCGGGAAGAGATAACGCCATGGGACAGGAGATGGACTTTTGGCGAGTTACATCGGCCAAACGGTGGCGGTTTGAGGGTTAATACTGTCTGTAATAAGCTCGTTCCTATCCCAGCTGTTGCGAGTCCCGCTTTCCACGTTTCATAGTTAAGTTAGTCATCTGGCACAAAGTGAGCGCTACTTTTTCTACGCCACATATGATGTTTATACAAACTCCAAATACTGTGGGGCGGGGCTAAATAAAAGTCTTTTAAGCCAGATTCCTTGAATTTGGATGAAAAAAAATCTCTTATGCTGCATACATGCATTTTTTTATTATTAAGTAGAATATATAAAGACATTACATCATTATTATATTAAAATAAATAAATGAATAAAAATAAAACCTTGCTCTATTGCAAACACAGAGGGTTAACCTTTTTTATATATTTTAACATTTTATATTAGCCTAGCCTTTACATTTTAAATCAAATACTTTCTTTGATTTTCACCCTGTATTTTATTCAATATAAACATGTTAAGAGTTTATTTTTGCAAATAATAAATTTGACGCTTGGTAACTTCATGGCATCATCATGTTGGTAAAATTTATTTATCGTTGCTTTCTAAAGCTTCTTTAAACAGTGGATTGCGCTCTCATTTTTGGTCAATGACGGCATGCGGTTCGAACCATCTGTTGTGTATTTTAAGCAAATCGCCAACTTCATTTGCATGGAATTCTAACAATTATTGACAGAGATCCAGAGCCACAAAAACACAAATGTGACTGAACATCTGTCTTATTTCCACGTACTAATCGTGGTGTTTTACGGCACGGGTTAACCATTCGTCTTTGTTTTGCCTTTACACACAAGACACTAAACCTGTCCAGCAAAGCCATGAAGTACAAGGTGCGATAATACCAGTCCACTTAGAACATCTTAAGAACCTACCAAACCAAATAACATTAGGCTTTCAGAAAACCCCTTGAAATAACTAAATTCACCTTCAGCTCGCAAAAAAAAAAAAAAAAACTACAGGCTTTAAATATAATAAATAAATCAGTGAAACAAAAGATGCTCTTACTTACAGGAACAATCAGTCCTTGCCAAGTCAAAATGTTTGACTCATCCACTTGGATGTTGCGGAAATTCTTCATTCCAGATTTGCGGATTTCATCGAGTTCCTGTAAAAACAAAATGCACACTTTAGTCCATTAAATGGTACAAAGTAAAGGTGAAAAATACACATTTTTTATTTAAAAAAACTGGCTACTTGGTGACAGTGTAAACATGAATGTATGGGTGTAATTGGTCACTCGGCATCGTTGCAATAGAACAGAGATTTAAATACAATTCTGTAGAGGACAGTCAGGTGGAGGTCCAGAGCGGCATCCTTTCTAACTTGTGTTCTGATTTAGTTCCAGATCCTGTACACTGAAATAACCCAGTATTTTAATTACCCTTTTATATCAACAGCTCATTACAAAATTCATTTTTAATAATTTTTCTTGTTTTAAATGTTAAATACAATCCGGTAGTCAAAACTTATTTTTTTTACTGAAAAGACGGGAAAACATGACTCAGGAGAAACACTTAAGACTGTTTCGGTTTCAGCAGGATTTTTTTTTAGGTGAAACTGAGTACACATTTGGAAACAGGAAGTATCTGCGGCCTGTACAATGCTGTTGGGGGGAACCCAACATATATAATGACTTCAAAACAACACCCTTTAAAGTGCATCTCCATAGTAACTACAGAATCAGGTTCACTGTATACTGTGTTAGCTGGTTTTATTAATCGATTCCAGGTCAGATCTTTTATTCATAGTTAGCCTCATTCTGTTTCAGGTCGAGTTAACATTGGCGTATAGCGATTGGCGCACGGGTAAAGTGCATATAGTGATTGGCCAGAGATTGTCCTGTAGATCAGATTCAATACCTTGTACTGAATGCAGCGGCTAGAGAGAGACAATAGAGAGAGAGAGGAGGAATGGAGGGACATGAGTTTGCTTGGGTTATCTGATTCATGATGGAGGAGTCATCGGGGAGAAAAACTAATGAAGCTGAGTGTCATCAGCATAGCAACGGCGTGATGGCGCCCAGCAAGGTCATGTATAATGAAAAGAGGATGGGTCCAAGTACTAAAACCTGGGGGACTCCAGTGACCACATGGTGAGGGTTAGAAACCATCTCATGACACTTTAAAAATCCTGCCTGTTAGTTAGCTTAACTATTGGCGTGTTGTACCAGAGAAGCCTAGAATGGAAATACTGGACAGTAGAATCTGATGATTTACTGTATCGAAAGCTGCAGAGAGGTCCAGTGGGATTGGAACAGAGGACTAGGATTTAGCTTTGGCCGATTTAAGTGCGTCAACCACAGAAAGCAGTCTCAGTGGAGTGACCGCACCTAAAGCCAGACTGATTAAGGTCACAGAGGCGGTTTTGTGTGAGAGACCAGAGTAATGTTGTAGACAAAAAAAGTCAAGGTGAAACAGGCCTGTAGCTCTCGACCAGATTTGGGATAAGCGCTGGCTTTTGAGCAGAGGTTTAACTCTGGCCTGTTTGAAAGAAGCTGGAAAAGTAGCCCAGGTGCCCACAAGTGTCCACAGACACTTGCTATTAAAAAAGGAGCCAGATTGAGTTGATGGTACTACCGTGTAACTGGTTTTCCCTCATCTGTAAGTTACTTTGGATAAAAGTGTCTGCTAACTGACAATGTAAATCTGGGTGAGAGAGGAGCTGAGGACGTGTGTAAGTGCTGGTGTGATCGAGGGAGCAATGGACTGAAGGAGGTGAGAAGGGATGGAATCAAGGGGACAAAGAGTGGGATTGTAAGCAAGAAGAACCTTACAGATATCTGATTCTGAGACGAAGGTTGGTGGTTTGAATTCTGCCTGCTGTGTCTTCTCTCTCAGTGTGTGTGTGTTTTAGCAGTAATACTGTATCTGTTTACTTTTACTTTCTCATGAATTTCTGGGAATCATTACTTTTTTCAGCTTATAATCATTAGTCTCTCGATCTGCTCGGCTGATGGAGCCCCCTCCCTTCTTTCTCTCGCTCTCTCGCTCGCTTGCTCACCTACTTCCTGCCCCCTTTTCTATTTCTTTCCCCTACCATACAGATGGACTTTGTAGTTTTACTGTTACAGACTGTAGTTCATCTGTGTTCTGTTTTGTTCGCCCTCTGTTGGTCACATCACAGAGCACATATCATTTGGGTGGTGGATTGGCTCTGTGGGGGTTCTATTGGGGTCCATTAGAACAGAGTACACAGTATGAAACAGATGAACTACAGTTTGGAATTGTAGAACTACAAAGTGATATCAGTACCTGCTGAAGCAATGTTTTAGTACAACTTGTCACCAAAACTGTGATTTTAGGCCACACCCACGACCTGTTTTCTACCAGTTATACGGTCAAATACACTATGGACTACTGTATAACATCATAGTTTAAGTTACTCCCCAATTGCAGTATCCTAGCACAGCTTGTTTTTAGGGCTAAAACAATTAATCAATTCAATCGCGTGTTAAAATAGTTGATAGTTAAAGTTGCTTGATAAAAAATAAAATTGATGTAACTGTCGGGTTAATTCTATATTTTATATCTATTCTATGTAAACACTATATTTTTAATAATGGTCGGCTGTGTGTTCCTTATTCGATTATTCACCACAATAAATAACAAAAATTAAACTGTCAAAATGCAGAACTAGAATGCAAAACACAAATTACAGTATCATTGCTGCACATTAATCTGGGAACTGATCAAGTGAACCATTTAACCTACTGTACTTTACACACAGTGGAACTGGCTTGTGGTTAAGGAACCAGTCTTAAGGTTCCCGGTTCGATTTCTGCTACTCTGGATAAAGAGCCCTTGGGTAAGACAACTGACCCCAACTGCTCCCCAGTGTCGGGCAGGGTGTGTATGTGTGTTGTGAATCATGTGCGGGTTAAATGTGGAGGACACATTCCTCTGTGTGTAAGTACAGTAGGCAAAATCGATCCCTTTATCAATGGAGTCGCTGTGGGTCCTGAATGCAGTTAAACCAGAGAAGAAAAACATCTCAAAGACTTAACGTTATTTTGTTTGGAATGGTGCGAGTCTTCGGTTGTAAAACATTCGCTAGAACGGCCAGTTAGTTCATTTTGAAACAATTGTAAAGGCAGACTACGTGACTGGGCACTTGTTGCAATCTAAATTAATAATAAAAAAACTACAAAATTGTCCGACTGAGTTCGTCTTTAAAGTGTGTTTACTCGGCCTTAAAAAACACCCCAGGAAGGTAACCAACTATTCTATCGATTCCTTAAACGATTCGGAATCGACTCTGCGTTTTACGAAGGAAACGACGGCTTCCAGTTCGTTCCGAGTATTTTAAATGAACTGTTGGTTTAAAAGAACACTCTAAACGCCGGCAGTGTGCGCGTGTGTGTTCGTCATTAAACGATTCCACGTCCTTCATTCTGTTTAACGAACATGAACCGGCTCCCAGTCAGCCTGAAGCCTACATTCCCCAGCCTCTGTTATTGTACATCACTAATGCGCCGCAGACGTCACTATCCGCTCCCTGACACTCCCTGACCCTGTTCGCTTTAAGTCTGTAATCACAGCTATTTGATTTTATTACAGATATTCAACATTTTTTGATTGATCCGGATATTTACCTTATGCAGCCTCCTGCTTGCCGCCATTTTGGATTTGCTGACTAACTACCCACAATGCAATCGCAGAGCAATGGCTATACAGTTCTGGAAAACCCCTTGGCACTAAGGCAGACTGTCGGGCCGCGTTTCAAACACAGCCTGCTCCACTAAGTAGTGCACTTACACTGTGTTCTTCCGTTGAGATGACGTCATTAGCTCCCTATCGAGTGCAGTGGGGTGTGGTTTGTACGTGACCATATCTCCTTTTTTGCCTAATTTGTCGTCATAACCAATTTCGGTTTCTATTTTAGAATTCAAATATTTTTATTCTTTATTTATAAAAAATATATATAAATTAAAATCCGTAAGAAAATTACTTTTGAACACTGTAAATCGTTACAGAACAAATATTTAGTGTGCTTAAATTTAGTGTCGTTTGCACAGTTTAGCTTGATCTCTAGGGTTAGGGTTAGGGTTAGGGTTAGGGGGCATATACACCCAGGACAGGGCGCCAACCTATGGCTGTCCACACACTCACACTATAGGGGCAATTTATAACAATCAATTTACCTTGAATCTATGTTTTTTGACTGTGAGAGAGAACCGGAGAACCCAGAGGAAACCCACACGGACACGGGGAGAACATGGAAACGCCACCCACTCCGCCCACAATAATGATTTATTTTATATAAATTAAATTGACTTGGTTAAATCAGCAGGCGTACACTGTGGGTCCTCCGTGTGACATTATCTGTAATACTGGATTTTATGAAGAAAGATTGTGCTAATGGTTTAAAATTTAATCTTAAAAATGTGTAAATACTACTACAGTGCTTATTTAAATTTATTTAGGTTATTCATAATTTACAGAAACAGGACCTTTTGTGGATTCTTTTTTTTTTTAGGAACAAATCACTTACACAACCTTGTCTAGATCTTATTAACATGATTAGATTAGATTTAACGTTATTGTCATTGGGCAAAGTAGACAAGTATAAAGCAAACAAAATGCAGTAATATTTAACGAGAATTGCAAGACAGAGATTATTTACATATAGATAAAATAAAGGGCAAGGTAAAATAGCTAATGTAATAATTATGAAGATTTACATTATTTTTGGTACACATGGGTATGGATGAGATAACTATAGATGTATATAGAAGAGTATACAAGTTCTAAACTCTCAACAATTTTTATAAGTTGTAACTGGGCCTTGAAATGTCATGATTCTGGCAAAATAAAAAAAAATGTAAATGAATGAGCATACCAACAGCCAACATATAGCCAACGTCAAAAGAAAATGTGTGATGTCACACTGTACAATTACATTTCTAATAGTGCATTTAAAGAATTGTCTTCAGGCTTAAAGTAATTAAACAATTGACTAATGAGCAGTTTCGTGTTTAGGTGTGGTCAGTTGTTTCGTTGTGTTGTGACAAAGAAGATCAAAGGTCTGAATTTGCATTAGGTCTCGCACCTGTTCATGGGAACTCTCAATATGCAGTTTACAGAGGTGTGGAAGTCGTGAAAAAGGTCATCGTTTAAAAGAAACCAAAGCAATGGAAACTGTATGGAAATTTCAACCATTTGAAATTTAAAAAAGCAAAGTAAGGAACACTGAAGTAAAAACAAATCCTTTGTCTGGTAAAAAACAAAAACCCTGAACAGTCGTGGCTGAGACAGAGCTAATACAATATACATTAGTGTCCAAACAGGAAGGTGCTGTTATATAGAGGCTGTATACTGTCTGCTTGGTTAAAATCACCAAGGAGACTTTACTGTCATTTGCATCACACACGTAACATGAAACGAAAACGAAACTGTGGCTCATGGACCCAGTTCCACCCCCAAACAATTTTCTGTATCGCAAAATTTTAAAAATGTAATATTAGATATTGGATAAAAAAAAATCTAAATAAAAAAAAATATAGCGGCAATATAAAAAAATATATATTTACTCATTATCTTCCGCTTAATCCTCTACTAGGGTCCCCCTGTGCCCATCCAGGGGAGAACAATTCGGGTGCTGGACAGATACACCCAGGACACTCAAACAAATGCTATACGGGGCAATTCAGAGCATTCAATTTATATTAGATCCATGTTTTTGGACTGTGGGTGAAAACCGGAAAACCCAGAGGAAACCCACTCAGATGCAGGGAGAACATGGAAACTCCACCCAGATCTGGATTCGAACCTGAATCCCCAGCACTGAACGTGCTAACGACTAAATCAACCTATAAAAATATATATTACTCAATAAATTGAATTACATTAATTACGCTTCACAAGCTTTTAAGGCAATGAGGGGGTGGTATCTCAGTGGTTAGGGTGTTGGGCTAGCACTCTAAGGGTTGTGGGTTCCAAGCTCCACAAATAGTTACTAATATGGGTTCTTGAGCAAGACCTTTACCCCTGATCGCTTCAGGGGTGCGGTGTTCTGACCCCAAATATTAAGTGGGGTGCTTGAATAAAAGCGTCTTCTAAATAACCAAATGTAAACGTAAATAAAATGTCTCAGTCATAATGAAGAACCACAACTTTACATTCAAGGAATACAAATATTCATTATATTATTTTCATCTTGGACTTCTCATCTTGTTACTGTTTATAATCTCATTATATTTAAATCAAATGATTGTGTCTTAATCAAAATTTTATTACAGAGAGAGAGAGAGAGGTTCCAAAAATCACTGCAATTACATTAAAAAAGTTATTTATCTGATTTATTGATTACTTTGTTCTGTAATCAGCAAAAAGCTTAAAGTTTCAGGAGCTCATGTTCCTTGCTGAACGCCTGATAACCACCCCACCCCCTCACTACACACACACCCCACCCCGAAAGAGATAAAGAGAGAGGAGTTAAAATTGAAGGTTGCATTTCTGATTATAGCCTCTGAGTGGCGCAGTACTATAACAAATAACGTCATGATGCGTTTAGTGCCTGACCCAAGACGTTAGCAAGGTAATTAATTAGACTGATTAGAACACGACCTTGAATCACAATGAAAATATTCACACAGTTATGAGATTCGAAGCCTTTCATATCCTGTTACACTCAGAATCCACAGTGGGCTTAATCTCAGCCTGTTTCTGGTCTGATTTAATTACTGCACTGTGTTCTCTGTCTGCTACAGGAGCATCATCACCATCATCATCACTGTGGATCAGAGGGATCGTTCACAAGACCCTGATGAATAAACTCAATCAGTTAACTGTTGTTGAACTTGTGACTTTCTGAAGAACAGACCTTTGGTTTCTGTTGGACTGGTGGCTCCGCAGCGTTGTCAGGAAACGCCGGTCAAGTCCTCCAGACCGAGAGAGAAAGAGAGAATACCAGTGCAGCACTACAGTGGAGAACCTGATAAGACTCATTGTTTTTGAATGAGTGCCAATCGCTTTCCGCCAAGGGCCTCGTGTCTTTCCCTCCATGCTACCTGTGCGCCAATCACATTAGAGATGACACACACCAAACGCCTTATATC
>JAOUQT010175605.1:8165-18225 GCA_025769995.1 Xyliphius kryptos
AGCAGGATCAATAAGTTATTTATTGTTTGTTCCTTTCACTCTGTAGTCTGTAGGTTTGTTGAAGCTACCGTATGGACATCGTGGGGTGTAACACCCCTGTTCCAAAATCAATTCCCATTTCCTATTAATAGCTTGACACTTCACTTTAATACATAAAATACAGCTCATAACTCAAAAATGATTTACTGTAAATTAGTCTTATCAAAAGTCCATAACTACGAAAGTGTTAAAAGTCCTTATTATTTAAAATCAATGTTGTAACTTTCCCCAGTATGAAATAACAAGACCCACAATCCCTCACTAATTTCACTTCATTCAGAAAAGGTATCTGCAGCCCACGTAAATATTTACACGGCGTGCAAAAGACGTGGTCCAGAATGTGAAGGTGAGATGAAAAAGGTTTTAATAGCAGAAGAAACCCAGGAAACCACAAACTACACCAATACAGACGGCAGGAGTAACAAAACCGATGTTAGGACATCAACATTAGGATTGGCAGTGAATACATACACTTAAGGAAACCACATGACAGGAACAACACAGCTGACGATAATTAAAATGAAGGTAAGTTAATTACCAATAATTAATGAACTAAACAGAATCATGCAGAACACGGAAAAACAGGAGTCCATACAACGCAAACAGAATTGATTCCTTACACTATACAACAACATTGACAAAATTTTGTATAGGACTGTAAATTTATACAACTCTTAAAGACAATGATGGAAGTAAAAATGACTACAGTGAAAAATTATTTAACTATAAACATATTTTTAAAGTTAGTTCAACAGTTGGCCAATCAAAATTTCCACACACAAAGGCCTACACTGCAGCTACTGTTTAAATACTAATGAGAACAAATTCCAATAATAGTTTATACAGCTAGTAAAATGAGAAAAAAAGGCACATTAGAATATCATCCATTCCTTTTTGATTTTCTCTTCCTAAAACAGAGATCCAGTAACCCTGCTGTAGTGGATCCTGAGGGCCTGGGTCTTAGATGAACTGAAGAATGTTAGAATAGTTATATAAGGCAGTAAAGATATTATACCTGTGCCTCAATCAGTTGCTGGATCATGTGAACAGGTTTGCTTGTACCAGATGGAAGATCAGCAAACTGCACATTAGCGAGTCAAAAATATGAGGAAAAACTTAAAAAAATAATTAAAATAAAAAAAATAAAAACAAATTAAAAATGAATTTGCGGCATTAGGATGTTTTAGTAACCTGATCAATGTCATTAGTAAAGCCAAGGTTATGGATGGAGCTGACTGGGGAGAGAAAATTCATTCTGGAGGATTACATTGTGTTGAACTGAAACTTTAACTGTGAACTAACCACTGACATTTTAGTGATTACATTTAGCTTTTTGTAAAATGCCAGCTTTAAAATTTAAATATCATAATTTATACAGGGTCGGCCATAGGTATGGATACACCCTGATAAAAAAGAAGTGGTTGCTGATATGTCCATACTGTTTCTGGCATATTATTACATGGGAGGGGAAAACATTTGAGGCCGGGTGACGCCCATGGCAGCTATCTACAAAGCCGCAGGGTTAGGGTTAGGGTCAAAACATCACAAACCCTTTTGACTTCGATGCATGAAAAACCAAACAACTAAATATTTAATGATTGGAGACAATTAGGCAAAAAATTTCACATCCAGGAGCCTGTGGATTTTGTCTTTGAGCTTTTTTCCCCCTTGTGTTTATTTACTCTGTTTGGTAGATCTGACTTTACTGATCTTCCGAAAGAATTGTTTTTTTGGTTTTTTTCATGCAAACTTCATTTTAAATTCTCTTTTATTGAAAGCAGATTCCCAATAGACACAATTATCAAAAAATCATCACACACCTTTTATACTGTAGTTTACTGTTAATAAAATCTGTGTATGAACCAATGGTTTTTTTTAGACTAAGATTGTTATAAAGGTTTTTTAAAAAGACGTAATAAAGAAGACGAAAAACAACAAAGCAAATATCGTAACAAAACTCTTTAAGCTTTTTCACTAAAATCAGACATTTGTAAAATAGCTCTACATTAAGATTCAATAGGACAAATATCTGTGCCAAAGTGAATTTCTTGTTATTTGCTACTGAAAGATTTATAATCAATTTCTAAAAAAAAACATTCCCTCAGGTGTTGGGTTGCATACTTCTGTCCTTTACCGCTTTACACCTCACAGTGTTCTATACTATAATATTATACATTACTATTTCCATATTCTACATGCAATACCATGTATTAATTACTCCTTTTAATCAAACTATTCATTGTGCGAGAAATGTAACTTTCATTACAACTCATTGTCAAACGTAAACATGATAAAGTGATAGTGATTTATTTCTTCTACTGTAGTTACACACAGAGAAATTATTCCTCCACATTTAACCAATCTGTGCAGTGAAACACACACACACCAACACAATGAACCTAGTTCAGCGAACTGTATTTAATAAGAAAGATAGAATTCAGGAATTAATATGATTTTCTTAAAGCACAGGTGAAGCTGAATCACCATTTTATATTCTGATTAATTGCTGGCAACTGCTGGAAGAAATTTAAAATGACCTTGGTCATGTGGAAAAGACATAAATCCTTTTCATCCATTCAGCAGCTGGTCAGAGTATGAGAATTAAGTTGGTGAGGTTTTGAGCTCAGTCATGCATCACAAACTCATTACCGCTCTCAAATCAGTAATCCTTTAAGAGGTGTGGGGCACAACTTCTTAACAATTAACCCCTGAGCTATCAAACCCAGGAGCAGATTCTAAAATAATTTTCATGTGCTATGGACATAATTCAAATCCAAAAAAATTACACATTTCGAGATGTATGATGGTTAGTGCACCCTGAGCCAAATAGTAAATGCAGTGATTTACCAGGTTTGCAAAGGACACACTTAAATTTACTTTTACGTTACTAAATTCAAAGCAATAAAAGTCCCTTTAGCAGAAAGGTTATCACACTGAGGCCGGGTAAGTGTAGCTTAAACCCGCATACAATACCAGGGGCCTGTTCTATAAAGCCAGCTAAACCAGTAAGCCAGGCTTTTTAAGACACGGCTGGATTATTTTGCTTAAATTCAGTTCCAGTTTATTTTATATTGCGCATTGAATACAAATGTGAAGCAGCCAGAGGTGTAGGTTATTGTGAATAATGCCATGGCTAGACAAGCCAATCAGATTTAAGGACTGGAACTATCTACTTTATAAACATTAAGGCTTTGTAAACCCTTCCCACAATTTATCCATATGCTCTTAAAAACTTTCTTCACTCTTAAACGTATGTAACTTATTTACATATACAGTAGTCTTACACAATATAGAAAAAGCTCTGTGTTACAGAATTGACACAAATATTTCAGAGTATTAATAATTAACTAAGTACTAAAGAGGAAGTTTTAGGTTTATATTTATATTGATTTTCAACTGCTAAAAGTAAATGGTGAAAATGCTCTGGAATCATTTTCATGTTAAGCTTATTCCTTATAACGGAATTAAATGATAGAAAAAAGTTTTGAAAATGATGACCTTCCCTTTGGAGTTTATGTATGAAGGGGTATGTATAAAACACCGTTTGAAAAGGTAGGGGTCAGTCTTTTAGTGGTCAGACCATATGACCCACTCTGTATCAGATCAGTCGGCATGGCTGTCGCACCAGAAGATCAAACGTTTTGTGAGGACAAGCAGACTGAGAACATGGTTTACTGGAACCACATTCTGCGGCCAGATGAGATCAACATAAACTTATTTAGCTCTGATTGCGTCAAGCATGTGTGAAGCAACCAGGTTTTAATTACAAAGACAAGCGTGTCCTGCCTACTGTTAAGCATGGTGGTGAGAGTGTCATGGTTTTGAGATTTATGAGAGCTGCTGGCTGTGGGGAGCTGCAGTTCATTAAGGGAACCATGAATGCAGAATGTCACATATGGAAACAGACCACAATCTCCAGCTGTCAGAAACTGGGCACCATGGCAACAACCCCAAATACACCAAGACAAACACAATCAAAAATATATAAGGACAAAGAGACGAATAGAAAGAAAGAAACATCTTAATGAGTTATTTCTCTTGATTAAATCTCACGCTGTAAAAAAAACAAATCAATAAATGAAGTACACCATTACACAGCCCCTTACCCCAAAAACTGTCCGTGAGGAAGAATTAAATGAACTGTATAATTAATCCATCACTGATTATTAATAATAAACTTCTATCTTCTATGCAAATTTTAAATAATTGATACACGTGTGTGTTTGTGAGCTGGTGTGTGGACTGTAGTTAGTACACACGCATAGTCGAGGGATTAGGCATCAGAGAGTGGTAGTCATGTAGGCTGTATGTAAGCTCTTAGTACCACTTAACTGAATATATTAGCTTTGCTCGTACCCAGGGTCTCTTTTTACTAGTGCACTGTGATTCTGTTTGGTGGTCCTGCGTTCTGGTTCAAACTGTTATGGTACAGAATGGCAGATAATTGTCTCTCTGCTCTCTCCTCATCTACTCCAGAGGATTGCAATTTTTTTCTGTAATACAGTTTCTCTCAGCCAAGATGGAACTGCGCCAAAGTATGCTCAGTGTCTCTCAGCGTCCTCCTTCATCCACCGTGTCCCTGTAGATGTTTACACAATAACTAGATTGTCCTCTATTTGTTGAAAAGAAGCTTATTTAATTGGGTTTTGAATAAGGACACGAGGGAACAGAAAACAAAAGGTATACAGTGAATACAGCTCAACATTCTCAGATTTGTATGAACCAAGGTTAAAAAAAAAAAAATAAAAAATTAAAAACAAACAATAATGGGAATTAAATAGGGGATTGGAAAAGTTGCTACATGAAAATATCAGTTTTAAAAATAGTTTAATTATTTTAATAATTAAGGTTTTATTTATTCATAACTAATTGATAAATTCCAAATTAATACAGCAGGTTAATTACAACTATGAGATAACAATCAGTTTATAAAAGTAAAGTGTCTGAAAAACCATTGTCAGTAGTATTTACGTTCAGTACAATGGGGTTGTGTAATGCACAGCTTTCTGCGCTGGACAGAGGTGCTTAGACCTAACAGAACTGGACATCAGACCATGGAATCAATTCCATTCTGCTAATTAACTAAACCCCGTGCTGTTGGGTTTAATGGACTGGTTTAAACCTTGGCATAAGAGCACTTGCAATTTTTTTTAAGCATTACCAGTGATTATCATCGTTGCAAATGCTCAGTTGCCGGACAAATCTGCCCGCACTGAAATGGCTTGGGCTTCAAAAGTGCAACCTGAATGGTTAACACTAAAATCCAACACATCATTAGAAGACCTTACAACAGTGCGGCTCCACATAAACTGAAAAGAGTTAAATATTAAAGACTGCTTTCATTGTGCAATGATCAGACACACTCCTCAAAACAAACCGAACGTAAATGGAGATAAACTAAATTTAAAGTGTTTAAGTTTGTAAAATAGTATGGAAGAAGAGTGAATAACTCTCTTTTTAAAAAAACAGTTATCTTCAGTTCCACTGCTAACCTGTCTAACATGACATGACAGTAAACATATTTGATTCATCACTGCTCAATGGTGGAGCGACCTTCCCACCACCATCAGTAAGGCTGACTCACTCAGCATCTTGAAAAAAATTCTCAAAATGCACCTCTTACACAAACAGTTGCTATAAATAAAAAATAGAGCCAGATATAATGATGTGCAGGGTTGATGCTACTACAGTGTAGCTGTTTTTTACCTAAACTACGGAATTGTGTTGTTCTCTCATTTGTAAGTCACTTTGGATAAAATTATCTGCTAAATGACTAAATGTAAATGTAATCTGGCCATTTTTCTTGTACTCTCTTCATGTATGTGTCTTTTATTACACTAATTTATTTCATTCACATTTTTCTTTCTTTTAGTATTCTATTTTAATGATTTTAAATGACTTTTACTATTTAAATGACTTTGTATTGCTTCTGTATGAAAGGAGCACTATAAATAAACTTGCTTCGTCTTGCTCAATAACATTCAATGTAGCTTTAACTTTTATTTCAGATCCCAATATTGACAGTTTGGCACTTCCAGGCTTTGAACCATCAGTGGTTTCATCCATTGTCCAGCATTTTAACCACCAGAGGTCCCTGTTCAGCTTCTATTAAATAAACCCTGAAGCTGCATATCTTCACACAGCACTTTTAACACAATTAGTGCTACATTATAATTATTTAATTTATATTCTTTGGTTTTCTTTTTATAATTCTACATAGATATATATACACTGTATATTATTTATGACTAACAGGATTTTTGCTGATTGTTATCTTTGCATTATAAAAGGTGTACTCACAGGAGAAAAGGGTTATTATGATGTTCAGTTCAGGGTGGAGCTGTTTATAAAACTACAGAATCACAATAACTATAGAAAATTATAGAATTTATTCTCTCAGTTGTTGCAGGAATTGAAGCTGAAAGATTTCACATGCAGCATTATGAGAAGGTCTGCAGGACTCTCATAACTTAGCTATTTATCTTGAACTTTATGAAACCTTCAAGACCTTGTACTAATGGGATTAGGGCAGGTTTGATCTGGGTTCCTTCCAAACACCTCAATATTAAACATGGTGGAGTGAGATGAAGGAGACGAGTACGCTCTCTACACATGCATAATTAAACACCAGCTTGCTAAGCAACCAATATAATTCAGTTGAGTTTGGTGACTCCACAGTGAGGTCCAATTAGCTGTTTGCTAGTTGCATCTCACAGGCATGTCAATGAGTCCACATCTAATAGAGTTCATTTTAATGAACCAACAGCAAACTGCTGCTTCAGAAATGAGGAGTATGAACACAATGAACAGAAGACACTCTCATTAAAGGTGCAGCAAGAAACACAAACAATCTCATTCATTAACGACAAGAAGCAGCAGAACTTTCACTGAGGTGCTAATATTTATTCCTCCAAAAACAATATTACACTTACAGTAAATAATAAAAAATAGTAATGGTTTCCAACAAATAATACACACACACGCACGCGCACACACAGCCGCACACAAACGTGAACACAAACGTGCACACACACATAGAAGCACACAAACGTGTACACGCACGCACACAGAAACACACGGACGCGCACACGCAAACAGACACACACAGTCGCGTGTTCGTGATAAGTGGCCTGTGCCACGTGTTTAACCCCCGGTTCACCTGAGAACCAACACAGAAACAAACAGACAAAAGCATGTTTTCATTTGGTTATTAAGAAGTTGCCTCAGATAAATAATCATAATTATAATAATCATAATAATTCAATGAAGCATTAATGTTTGTATAATGTTTAAAATCAAACATGAGATTGAGATTTTTGAACAGTGTTTCTGTTGCTCTGTAACTTAAAGATTCAGAGACATCAGGAGCATTCAGTCTTTTTACAGGAAGGAAAAATAAAAGCTAATTACTGATGTACATCAAATAAATCCTAACTACCATAACTATAACACACACACACTACAGAAGAAAATTCTATTTGAGTCCTATAAGAGTCAGACAGTAAAAATCGATCTCTGCTTTACAGCACAATATTTTTAGATTTTTTGGAAATATGACATAACACAACACCGCAGTCATTCTTCCTCAATCCCGAGAAAGAAAATGAAATTTGTGGAAGAAAGCTACTCTGACAGAAATAATCCTGTGTGTCTTATCCGTCAGCCTGGATGCGATATATGAGCTCATTTCTGTAAGAGGAAAAAAGGTGCAGCCATTTGGCTTTGCTCTCAAACAGGACGACCGGCCCGCAATCGAGTGCAGCGCTGAGAGACACAGCCGTGATGTCAGACCTTCAGAGCAACGCTTCAGCAACCACCTCCAGAATTATGAAATCAATTTCTGTCTGCTATTTCATTTCATGTTTGATTTCCATCATAATAATTATGAGTTAAGAGTGATATTATTTCATGTGCAGAAGTTACTGTCGCCAAAAAACTGAATACAAATAAAACCACAAACCAGCGTTTCACTCAAATCTGCACACAGCCCCGCCCACGGTTAACTAACAAACGCCTACAACACCACCGAAGAGTTGCTTCTGAGGTTCTGCAGTAACACACACACACACACACACACACACGTACACAAATACACACGTATGCACACATACCAACTTGCACGCACACAGAAATGCATACACATATACACTTGCACATATGCATACAAACACACACACATTCATGTATATAAACATATGAATTCACGCACATATACACAAACATGCACATACGTACACCCACATACACAAACATTCATGCACACACACTAAATTCTGGAACAATTTTCTTTAAACAGATGCGGTATCTGATTTTATTTATTTATTTATTTTTTAGGATGTTCCCATTAGAGGTTCCCACAGCAGGTCATTATTCTCCATCTTGCCCTGTCCTGAGCATCCATCACCCTAATCACATGCATGTACATCCTCACCAAGTCTATAAATCTCCTCTTTAACTTTCTCTCCTCCTCCTGGTGACTCCATCCTCAGCATCACTCTATCAATATGAATCTCATTGGTCCTTTGTACTCTTCCAAACCAGCTCAATGTCACCTTCCAAACTGACCCTCTAATAAAGTCCTTGCTTATTTATATCCTTGGTTTTTCTTACTCTTTGTGTTTTCCTTACCACAAACTACATAGCTTTAGGTTTTGTTTCTTATATAGAATATAATGTACTTATATGGTCCAATCCCCCACTTCACCCTGTGTTCCCCCTCATCACCCCAGTTATTATTTTTTTTGAGACAATGCATAATAAAAAGTGTTATATGAATAATTGACCTTGAACTTCATGCAGCATTACAAGGATCCCAATCATGCCATCAAATCCACAGCAAGACTGTTAAAAAATAAGAATGAAGGTTCTGTCCAGTCAACATCCAGAATTCAATCCAACTGAGATGCCATGGAACCACTGTGTATAAATAAATGATCTTTAAACCTTAATGAGCTGAAGTAACTTTGTAATGAAGAGTGCATCAGACTGGAGCCAACTGAGAGCCTCAAATTCATACAGAGAACTGTTCTTCAGATTATTGCTGCCAAAGTGGATTCTATGAACCAGTGATTCATGGGGTGTACATGACTTTCACATTCTGACTTAGTTTTAACAAAATAAATAAATCAATTGTATAATCTGGCATGGATTATTAATCTAAGGTTTTATTTACCCAAAATTATAAATTAAGTTTGATTATGTAAATCTTTAATATATTCATACATACACTTTACTAATTAAAACTTTGAACACACCTTCCTGTTCTGTTTTTTTTTTTTTTTTTCTCTTTTCCTTTATGAAAAAAAATCAAACTATAAAGGAACACAGATTACATTATGTAGTAAACTAAATACATTAACAAGAATATATCTTTTATATTTTGGATTCTTCAACCTTTTTCTTTGATCACATCTTGCATTAAATTGCCATTCTCTCGATCAGCTTTATCAGGTAGACCTTCACCTGTTATTAAGGTGTTTGCATATGTGCCGAGCACTTGTTGGCTGCTTTGCCTTCACTCTGCAGTTCAACTCATCTCAAACCGTCTCCACCAGGTTTAATTCAGGTGATTGTGGAGTCCAGATCACCTGACCACAGCACTTACATGGCTTTGAGGTGTTAGGCTCATTGTCCTGTTCTACAACAAATCAAAGTGCAGGTCAGATGGAATGGCATGACGCTGCAGATTTCTGTGGTAGCCATCCTGGTTAAGTGTTTCCTGGATCGACTGACCTTCCTGTCCCATAGAAGTGATGGATTGTCATTTTTCTTTACACAGTTGAGTGACTCTTGCCATAATAAATATTGGTAGAGCAGTCTAATAGACCATTGTACCAAACTTACCACTGCACAGCAAAACTAATCGGTCTCAAATTTAATGCAAACAACTACATTAGCTAAACATCCATCAGAAGACTTCATAAAACAAAAGCCAATAAAAGGTTTATGTGATGTGTGAGGATATGAAGAAGGGGTTTTTTTTTTGGGGGGGGGGGGGGGCAAATGTTTTTAACTCAAGACT